>CAJUYG010002434.1:13899-46172 GCA_910591675.1 Galerucella calmariensis | reverse complement strand
TAAAAGTGACAACTAAAAGTTTATTGAAAAATGAACACAAACCGATTCAGTCCCATCACCCAGGAGAATATTGAACATTCAGGTAATACAAACTTTTGAATTGTTGAAAAAAATAATCCCAAATACAACTCGTTCTTCAAATTTTATCACATAATTTTTTATTTCCTTCACTCAAACTTGTTTATTTGAGGCAAAAACATTGAAACAAACCGAATTTAGATAAAATCCCTCTTCCTAACAGACTCCTGATTTTATCAATCGGTTTGTTTTCATATTTTTGCCAAATAAACAAGTTTTCGTGGAAAAGAAAAAATTATCGATAAAATTTGAAGCACTCGTGGTATTACCTTTGATGATTTTGATTCATTTCAACTACAAATTTAGATGTTTTCTAAATTCTTTGGACCATTATGATTAATTTTTATATTAAAAACGCAATTATTATATACTATGGCAGGTTGATTGAAACTTGCTTGTTCTTGATTTAGAGATTCCTGGATTGTCTTTGCAGAAGTTGAAGCAGACCTCATTGATGTTGTTGGAAATAAACACATTTGGTGTAGAATTTTCTTACCGAATACCACACGAAGTCAAATTAAATTCGGAAATTTTTTCTCGCTCATGAATATTTTTAGAAAAAATTTCCGGAAATAATTTGACCTCTAGTGGTATTACCAGTGAAAATTTTCTTTTCCTAAAATTGGTAACCAAATTTGACAATAATCGACTGAAATACTAGCTACACATGTTCTATACTATACTGCAGCGACAAACATGAAATCGTCCGATGATGAGGATGTTGAATCATCAAACATGTCCGAACTCATATTGTTATACCCCAACACTCAAACTCTCACACACACACTTATATGTTTAGTTTCTGCCGCTGCCAAATGCAGCTTAGGTAGGAATAGCCATGGAATAGCCTGTATGAAATGACGCTACACCTCGCTGCCATAACAAATATTCCTATCGCCTATTTTAATAGATTTTTTGGATGGAATAACAGAAAAACTTGCTGTGAGGATGAAACTTTTTTATCGGCAAAGCAACTATTTCTTCCTCTTTTTTACAAAATTAAATTTCTACCTTGATTGCTGTATGATAAGCTCTCATTGTACTTTTAGAAAAACTTGAAATTGATGATAGTTAGCGCTATGCTGGTATAAACACGACCATTGTGATGTCTCTACCGCAGCCATCTGATTGTGAATATTGAGATCGAATAATTATGTTGTTTAGATAATACTACCACTCGTACAAATAAAAAAATAATTAAATTTTGTAATTCTGGGGCCCTATAATTAACCCACTATAACATGGGAAACATTTCTATACGAAGAACTAACATTATATTTTTGCCCTGTACACCTATTCTTCAATTTAAAGCATGTACATCGGGGACACCCATATTTCTTGCTCGAATTTGATTACAAAAAATAAAAACTAAAATCTATCTGAAACACACCGAAGTATAACATAACGAGGTAGTTTTAAAGGTATGCGTTCATCTTAACATCGAGTATTCTCCCCGTCATTTATTTTCGACCCAACTGGATCTCCCCATACGAGCGGTCTTCTGGTCCGGCTATCTCTTTCCAGCGTTTCAGCCTCGGGCGATGATGGCGAGGACGTGGATGGAGGAGAGTTTTCGCTGTTTCAGTGGTTTCAGTTCACGTTAAAACAACTGAGAAGGCCAGTCGTTGTCGATTGGCGTTCGTTGCCCGATGTCTGTGCGTTTTTGTCGTGGGAGTCGAGGCATGTGAAGTGCAAGAGCAAGTGTGTGTTTGTGTGTACGTGTGTGAAGGGACACGGTAAATGTGAATGTGGATTTTTGAGTGCAATCCCCTGGTGAAATAACTTTCTGAATTGGGCTTTCGGTCAATATGTTTTTATTGGATATACGATATTTATAGGGTATGATAGAAAATTAGCGGTAAGTTTTTTGTTAGTAACCATACATTATTTGTGAAATTTATATGTGCATCTGATGTTATTGATATAAAAAAATTTTGCCGTACCAATCTTGTGAAGAACTTCTTAGATGAAGTCTTGTGAGGAATTGGTTAGGGCGAAAGAAGAGGATCTGGGAGGACTTGATATAACTAGTTAGTGGAAGGGTTGCAAGAAAGTTATCAAAAGACGACAAAAACAGTCTTTTAAGGAAGAGAAAAATATGTGGAGGGTAGAGATGCTGAGTGAAAACTGAAGGATAAAGAATTAGGGTTGATTGGATATATATTTTTGAGTGCTTTGAAGGTTTTGTAATCGAAGGGAGCGATTGGATAAATAAAATATTGAGTAAAGAGAGTGGTTCTGGTCTTGTTGAGATAATTTATAAGTATTAAGGATGCTTCTAAACAACACGAATATAGTTCACTATTTGTCTTACTCAACAAGGAATGTAGGTGGAGCAGTTGGAGGGTGATACCGAGGGTGATACCAAATGTGGGTTTCAAAACCTATAGAAGTGAAGGAAATTGGGTTAATAATTGGAATAAGAATGGAATGATGTAAAAAAATTGTATCTACCTAATCGAATTCATCGACCCAAATGAAGAAGATTCTGTAGATGCAGTGGGATGGAAGGGAGACCAAGGGCAGATTATTATTATTAATATTATTGCTTTCTAATATTTATACAGTGTGGAACAGCCAAATGGAATAAATTCGATGACGAATAAATGAGGGCCTGTTGGGAAAAACGCTTGGACACATCGATTTGTATTTTCAAATTTTAAAAAAAATATATAGTGTATGGCATGTGACAGTGCCAATACCAGTTTTCTTATTTCAAATGCAACCCCCTCTTTATTATTTATTTGGGCGGATGTAATTTGGGCGCTAAAAGATTAATGCACTTTTTACAACATGTAAACTAGGCGCCAAGACCGAAGGGTCATTTTAATCCTTTTGGGCACTAACCGACTGAAGTACCGACAAGAAAACCCAGGCCCAAACCCAATTGATGAATGAAAGTGTAACTATGTAAAAAATATCAGAAAATAAGAAATAAAAAACTAAAAAAAGAAAACCCAGGCCCAAACCCGGTTAATCAAAGTGTAACTATGTATAAAAATATCAGAAAATAAGAAATAGAAAACTAAAAAAAAACAAGAAAACCCAGGCCCAAACCCGGTTGATCAAAGTGTAACTATGTATAAAAATATCAGAAAATAAGAAATAGGAAACTAAAAAAAAAAAGAAAACCCAGGCCCAAACCAGGTTGATCAAAGTGTAACTACCTATGTATAAAAATATCAGAAAATAAGTAATAGAAAACTATTGGGTTTTTCCAAATATTGGTGGTTAAATTATTAAGATAAGAGTTATTTTATGACTCGACCTACCCGCACTTCTTAGCGCCGAAAATACATGTCGGATTATTTACCCTTCTTGGTCAGACAGGTAAAGAAGGATGGTTAGCGCGTAAATTACACCCGCCGATTTATTTTTTGGATTCTTCAGAAAATTCCAGACATAATTTATGTACAATACTACATTGCAATGTCATATGTACCTATCTTCAACTGTTTCGGAAATATTAATTTGCTTTCAGATTCATTACAAAAATTAATTTGATTAAACGTACTCTCGAACGTACTTGATTAAAAAAAGAAATTTATTTTATTCCACAAATTACTCTCAATACTTATTTCCCATTTAGCTCTTGATATTGAGAAAGTAAACAAAAACCATTCATGCGTTCCTTTTAACTGATACTAAATAATATTAATATTAAGTATTAAGAACGGTAAGGGTTGTTTACCGGTCGACAGCAAAGCGAAGTCTCCATTTTTGCTGGAGACCGGTACTACCTTTAACGTTCGAGATGCTTATAGGTACTTACCATTTTTTGCGCGATCGTATTGAAATAAATATCGAATAAAATAATTTAAATTTCTTCGAAATGAACGAAATGTCAAAAGTGACATTTATACCAGCATTTATACTTCTCGATCAGTTTAAAATATAATTTGCATTTTAGTGAAATTGTTTTTATCATTAATTTATAAATTGTATTTATTACTTTTTATATTGTTCTGTTCGGTTCTATTCATTGAAAAAATTTAAATCTTCCTTTTTTTGTTCCTTTTGTGTAATGAATGAAGTAATATATTATGTAAGGCTAAGACGTCGGTAAGTAATTTACTTACCGACGTCTGAACGGTAAGTAAATCACTTACCGACGTGTTAGATTTAGAAACCAGTAAACACAACCTACCGTCGTGACAACCGATGCTGTAAAGAAACAAAAAAGATCGATCGCGCAAAAAATAGTATATTAAGTATCAAGAACGGTAAGGGTTGTTTACCGGTCGACAGCAATGTTTGGAGGCTGAGCGTAGCGAAGCCTCCAATTTTGCTGGAGACCGGTATAACCCTTAACGTTCGAAATGCTTATACCATTTTTTGCGCGATCGCATTGAAATATTCGAATTTCGAATAAAATAATTCAAACAACGAGATGTCAAAAGTGACATTTATACTTCTCGATCAGTTTAAAATATAATTTGCATTTTGGTGAAATTGTTTTCAAGGTATTTATTACTTTTTATATTGTTCTGTTCGATTCTGTTCATTGAAAAATATCAATCTTCTAATTTTTTTGTTCCTTTTGTGTAATGAATGAAGTAATATATTATCGAGTATATTATTTAGGACCACTTAAATGTATGTAGGGCTAAGAATTTACTTACCGTCTGAACGGTAAGTAAATCACTTACCGACGTGTTGGACTTGAAACCAGTAAACACAACCTACCGTCCTGACAACCGATGCTGTAAATAAACAAAAAAGATCGATCGCGCAAAAAATATATAAAAGGGTTTTGTTTATTTTCGTATAATACTCATAGCCTTAGCAACATGTAATCTACCTGCATAACAGTAGTGATGAGTGTCAGTGCTATTGTCGTTAACTGTATAACCTAATATAATATCTTGAACCAGCAAACCCACAAGTACCTGACAATACAATATGGTTTGAGCAGGATGGAGCACCGCCCCATTACCAAATTAATGTCGGGCAGTACCCGAACAAAAATTTTCCAAATCGGTGGATAGGAAGGCGCGGATCGATAGAATGGCCAGCACGATCTCCTGATCTGAAGCCACTAGACTACTTTTTGTGGGGATTTGTCAAAAGTATTGTGTATACAAAACTAAACCAGACAACTCACGCTTGCGATTAAATCAGTCACGCCTGCTGAGATGTTGAGTATCGTTGGAAGACATTTCTTTACCAGATTAGCATGATGCCAAGACGTTCGCGGCGAGCAATTTGAACATTTCTCACATTTATATTAATGTGTTTTTTTCTTTTTCTTACATTATTAAGAATGATTCAGTGTTATCTATTCGCTTTTTGGTGTAATGTGGCGAATTTGTGAAATAAAATAATTTTCTTTTTTTAATGTTAATTTTGTAATAAGTCTGAAAACACTTAATATTTCTAAAACAGTTGAAGATAGGTACTTATAGGACATTCTACATGAATTATGTCTAGAACTTCCTGAAGAATCCAAAAAATAAATAGCGACTGTCACATGACATACACTTTATAATTTTTTTTTAAATACAAATTGACTTGTCCAAGTGGAGGTCCAAGTCGCCCTCATTTATTCGTTATCGAGTTTATTCCATTTGCCTGTTTCACAGGTATAGGAATATAACTCGGAATATAATTTTGATTGTTTGCGGAGAATCTCGGGGAGAAAACTGTGAGTAATGAGCTCGGTAATAAGTAATCAAATGGTGATATTTGACCATTAGTGTAGATAATTGGTTGCATGATTATGGATAGGTATTAAAAGTAAAATAATTTTTGTCGTTTCCCAGAATTTGAGAAGATGATTACATCTTCCGTTCATTAATCAATCAATTGTTTCATTTCTAGCATCACAATGTTTGTGCTGTTGAAAAAAAAAACAACTGTCAAGTAAATAGTTATTTATGTACCAAGGCAGTAAAGTGATTCTTTATCGGACGAGTCTGAAATTATGAGATGAGCGAAGCGAGGCGAATAACAGGCCAGTCCGATAAAGACACTTTACTGACGTGGTGCATACGAAATTTTATCGCCAACTGCTCAGAATTCAGAATATAAGAAACTGAGGTATATTTCATAGCATTTTATTATGCGCAAAATCATGCGCAATCATGCGCAATCCCGTGAAATCATGCGAAATCTTGCGCAATCATGCACAATAATTAGGAAAATAGTGAAATTTTCCGGTACTAAAGTCGCGCGAAACACGGGAAATCACGCGAAATTACGCGAAATCATGCGCAATCACGCAAAATCATGCGCAATCATGCGCAATCACGCGAAATCTTGCGAAATTACACTATTTGCGAAATACTGTCACGTTTCTGGCATAGTGGTTTGCGAAATCACGGGAAATCGCGCGAAACTCGGGAAATCACGCTAAATTACGGGAAATCACGCAAAATCAAGCGAAATCATGGGAAATCTTGCGCAATCCCGTGAAATCATGCGAAATCTTGCGCAATCATGCACAATAATTAGCAAAATAGTGAAATTTTCCGGTTCTAAAGTCGTGCGAAACACGGGAAATCACGCGAAATTAAGCGAAATCACGCGAAATTTTGCGAAATCATGCGCAATCACGCGAAATATTGCGAAATACTGTCACATTTTTGGCATAGTGGTTCACCCCTCGTGTCAAACATATCAAATTATTTTTTATTTTATAATTATATTCCAAGTTAAGTAAGAGCTATCGAAGCTTTATGCTCAGCTCTATGTGTTTAATTGATAATTGCTCGTTTATTCCCACATATAAATTTGTGATTGGACTAGTTGCTACAGCGTCAGACTTCTGACGGAGAAATCGCTGGATCGATCCTCGACCGTGCCCTAAACTTTTCAATTACAAAAATGAAATAACTTTTCAAATAGATCGCTTCAAATTTATTTAGGTATTACCTCGGTTATTACCGAGGTTATAACACTCCACTCCACTTTATAAGTATTTTTTTTTGGCTTAGACACGTCATTCAGCCAGATCGACTTTATAAGTAGATTCCACAAAGTGAGGGTCGAAACAATGAAATAATATGGTATAATAATAATATGGTAAATTTAATTAGAAATTATACATGTGACAGATTATCCGCATGCGTGTGGAAACTGTTGGTATAAACCACTTTTCGTTGGACTGTACAGAAAGTTCATCAAATACAACACTTGTCTTCCTTCAATTTGCTCCGGCGGAGCAAATGTCTTTGTTAGCTTGTAATATACCTAGTTGTTTCTAGGCGAAATGCGTTAATTCTTGTGAATATTTTGAATAAGAATTCTACCTTTGTACTTTTAACGTCATTCCATTATTGTTTGTTCTTCGTAGTTCATTTATTCTAGTGTTGTTATAGGCACATATCTCCTACGCGTATTATATTGTATTTTGTTTGATTTCTATTAAGAAGTAATAATGTTCCTCGTAATGTGCCGGCATACTTGAAATGGAATTTAATTAGCAAAGTATTGACTTGTTCTGGATGAAGAGAATAGAAGAATATCCCGAGGTAACATGGATACTTTAAAATTATTAGTGCCATTCTCCTCGTCTTAATTATGTGAACTCACCACGGTCGACATCAAAACCGAGAATAAAATTAAGAGTAGAAGTAAGCTTCAACCAGAAACTTTGATTATAATTCAAAAACCCCGTTTAGAGAATGCCCATCCCACTCACAGAATTTGTATTTTTCATTGTAATGTAGGACCTAGATACACCTTTTTTCTAGTTTCTCTTACTATTAGGGGTCGCGACCAACAGTTTAAAAAAACTGGTCTGGTGTTTCCGAGGGTGTTTCACGTTAACATTTGTCACATACACAGGAGATTTGATATTATTATACAGGATTCATTAAGAATGTTCAATCTCTGAACTGTAGATTCTAGATTCTAGACCTCAAAATTTGATGATTCTGCTCAACATGCCTTATGCAAATATTGCTACTTAAAAAAAAACGAAAAATTAAGCTTTTCACAAACTGTCTAATAGCGACACAAGCCTACTTGAAAAGAAAACGAAAAATTAAACCACGGCTTAATTCACGAATGTGATTTTGATAAATTAAGAGATCTTTACGAAAGCGAATCATAAAGTGTATTGAAGTGGGCATTTTGAGCATTTGCTTTGAAGTTTTTTATTTTTGAGTTAACTGTATAAACCCTCACTTCGTGGAATCTACTCATCATATGGTTTTAAATGAAACTAACTGACGATGATATATTTATCGAAACAATTGTCAATAATTTACTTGCAATTTACACATTTTTTAAAATATATTGTGGAGTCATTTAGAAACAGTTAGTTTCATTTAAAACCATATTTTTTATTTTTGTTTACAAATTTGTCATTGTTACATATTTAAGGAATAATACAATTTTTTACGAAAAAATTGAAATTTATTGAACTTTTTAGAAGCAAATCACTCGATAACCGATTGAGTTACACGAATCAAAGAAGAGTAACTTTTTTTTAGAATTTAACGCTTTTTAATATTTTTTTATTATTTTAGTTGTAAGTTTAGCCCAAAAAAAGTTTACTTTGATTTAATTAACACAAACAAGTGTAACTAGCGCCCTCTATTAGCAATGTTAAATTAGAGTGCAAATTATGATTCCTCATGCCAAAAAACGTAAAATTGCCAATTTTCAAAGAGAAATTGTGAAAACATAAGAAATTATTGCGATAATCAAAATTTAAATTTAAACTTTGAACCCCGTATCTCGGAAACTAGCAATATTTGCATGAGGCATGTTGAGCAGAATCATCATATTTTGAGGTCTAGAATCTACAGTTCAGAGATTGGACATTCTTAATGAATCACCCTGTATACAGTTTTTTGAAGATTATTCTTTTCTCGTTTTTTTGTTTACGGTACCTATATCTTAAAGTATGAATTTGAAATTTACAAGTGATTTTACTCGTGAATTTATTAGGTACCAGTTTTTTGAATTATTTTAAATAAACCCTAAACATGATATATTATTGAAACCGAGATTAAAACAAACTTATAGAGTAATTGGACCCTTCAAATCAAATTTAATGTAATATTTATTATATTAATCACGTTTTTATAACGACTACTGAATAGGTATAAATATTCTTAGAATATCTGTCGTATTAATTTCCAAGAAACCATGTCAGAAATATCCTCTTTTAAGATTTTAAAATAATTATCTACAAAAACTCATTAATTCGTGTCAATTAGCTTGAAAGGAAGAAGCTCCTTTGTTTGAAGAAATATATTGTAAATTTTACTTTAACTTAAAAGCAAATAAACGATGCAAAGTAGTGGAAAAAATTATAGTTGAAGTAGAATGTTTATAATAATTGACAGAGATGCCGTTGTACGTTTACGTACACTGTAAGTTGAAGGCAAGCAAACGTACATCAGAGTGTATTATTATAACTTATTCCAACCTAGGTATAGTCCGCGCAGACTAACGAAGAGAACTACGATTTTATCTTTCAAAAACTTCTAATTGAAAATAGATACTACATTTCTCCCATAATAAGTGACCCATTTGAGTTTTCTTTTAAACTTATTTACCCTTTTTTCAATTTCTATTCTTAATTTATATTCTTAATATACACCAAATTCCTTATCACATATGCAATAGACGTCAATATATCTGACAATTTGATTCTTCAAAAGCAACAATTAACATATGATTTTTGGAGCGAAGGTTTTCTAGCGCGGGAAGTTTCAAACGATGGGAAGACCAAATTTAATCAACCAAAAGCGAACGGCTATTATTCAGTTTTTACTAAAACATCAGAAAAATGAACGGCTGAAAAAGGGAGCGGTGATTTTGGCAATAAAAAAAATTCAAAACATCAAGAGCAACTATAAAAAGAATATGGAAACAAGGTAATGATTATGCGAGTGATTATGTTTGTGGTTTGGATGGAAATACGCCTATGAATGTTGATTCTAACAAGAAAGTAAAGTCGGGTCGGAAAAAATTGACAGAACAAAAAAAATGGTCAATATTCGATTAGTAGATCACAAAAGAAGAGGGACATTGCGGTCGTTATCAGTTGCAGTTGAAATTCCGCCTTCCTAGCTATGGAGGTTGTGTGATTTCTTTAGACGTTGGACGATTCAAGTAAATATGATCGTAAAATCAAGAAACGGAGAGAATATACTGGGTTGATTAATTGCTGGACTAGATTAGATTATCTTTTGCTCGATCGATCTTTTTTGTTTATTTACAGCATCGCTTGTCAGGACGGTAGGTTGTGTTTACTGGTTTCTAAGTCTAACACGTCGGTAAGTGATTTACTTACCGTTCAGATGTCGGTAAGTAAATTACTTACCGACGTCTTAGCATTACATACATTTAAGTGGTCCTGAATAACATATTACTTCATTCATTACACAAAAGGAACAAAAAAAATAAGATTGTATCCTAAAACTGCCACAGGCTAGAGCACTCCACCTCAGGGAGTGGAATTCGGCACCAATTAAACTATTTTATACACTATCATTGGGATGGGGTGTACAATGAATATTAAATTGGACGCCACCAGCTTTTTAATCGAACAAAGCAATTAAAACAAGAAACAAAAGGTGGAAAGCTGGAAACACCTTGTAAGAAACTAAATTTACGTTACAAAAAAATAAATAAAATAAAATAAATCTACTTATTCCCGAACACGTTTATCCAATTCAATGATTATTGAATAAGAATGAAATACATAATAATTATTTATTGAATTTGAAACTTAACATAAATTGAATATTTCAAAAATCAAACGAAGAGAATTAGCACACCAAATCCAAATCGTACACACGCTATAGATAAGACGGAGGAACTTATCTTAGAGGGCTGAGGATGTTTGCAGCCCTTAGCGAGATGGCGGCAGTGGCGGTAATATCTTCGACAGGCTGTGGATCTCGTGCACGGGCAGGAACTAAGTTGACTGAAGATGCCTTTGTTTTTGCCTTCTTACGAATGGAACTTGCCTTAAACTTACCGGCTGCAGAGCAACCAGACAATAAAAAATAGCAGAAATAGCAGATGAACTAGCAAAGAGGGGGACTGAAATACCTTTCTGGGGGCCTGAACCCTTTTGCGGAATTAGCCCCAATGTAATATTGGAAGAAATAAGTAAAGCCGAGAAAAAGAGAAGATCTGACCATTGGAAAGATCTAGTAGTGCTTATACTATCAAAGACTCTTCTGGGTGACTACAACCTGTTGAGATCAAAAGAATGCATAAGTCAAAGTAAAACTGCGCTAAGAGTTTTAACAGGGATCCTAACGGGACATTGTCGCCTGAATGGGCACCTGAAAAAGCTCAAAATAGTGGGAGAAGAAGAATGTAGATATTGTGGCATGGAAGGAGAAACCTCCATCCACATACTTTCCAACTGCACAGCACTTCGGCACTTCCGAATCCTAGAGCACAGCACCTGGGAGATTTCTGGATGGAAGAGGAACATTTGCCTAAGCTGAAGCCTGCAGATATCCTAAAATTCCTCTGGGAAATAGGTCTAAAGGAGCTACTAGTTTCTGAGACTCTCCTCAGAAACTAAGTAGAAGTAAGGGCGCATAATAGATCTTTTAGGTCTCAGTGAATGTCACCCCAAAATACATAGGTAGGTACATACATGCTGAAAAGTTTCACTTTTCGCACTAGTCATGTCGAGAGTTAGGTAAACTACTATTTTGTTGATTTTCTTATTAAAGTACAATACCTTCATTTGAAAAAATCCAAAAATTCCTGATATTTTAACGAGTATTTTAAGCTTGTGTTTTATGTTGGAAGACTCTTCAAATATAATTGTTTAATCAAGATTGGGAGAAAATAATAATGAATGATTATTTTCGTTAGTGTAGTTAACGGTACTGTAAACTGGAATAAGCTCGACTTATTCCTATATACAGTAGCTGTTCACATACATTTTAATTTATTTTATAGCGTGTAAAAGGTTAATTTAATGAAAACTCGAATCTATACACATTTATTTTTGTAAAACTGTGTTAGTTGTAAAAGTGCTAGAACAAAAATCTAGGGTACTTATAGAGAGATACAATAAAGTCAATTTATAAACGAGTTTCTTTATGAGAGTTTTTTTGTTTGTTCGTAACGATCGTTACACTTTTTCTTGCATAATTTACTATACAGAGTATCCCATCAAAGATATGACGCTGAGACTGACAGTTGCATACAATATTTGTTACCTTTTAAATTATGGAACTGTAAAAAGCAATAATTTCTCATAAAAAATATTCTATTCTCTATACGCATCAAGGAAATTGGATAAACAAACGCTTTTTCAATGGTTCCTATCCAAATACCTAATACAAAATAAATTTTTGTGTTGAAATAGTTATTTTTGAAATCTGTGTCACCTGTAGAGAGATATGTTTTATTTTTCACATGATACGCCTCTGTACAAAGCATTTGATATGTCTTGCAAGAGCTGTAGTGGGAGGTAATCTTGTTATGAATAAAAAGTATGCTTTGCTTACTTAGTTCAGCATTTGCTCCAAAATTTTTTGCATCTCGTTAGTAGGAGATGCACCTTGCAATAAGCACAGAAACGATACAAAGTGCTAAGGGAAGCTAATTGGCGAGATTTTAAATCTCTTCACAAATTTCAATAAGAAAATGTAAATAGGGTACAAGAATAAATTTTGCTATTGGTGGGAGTTGACGCTTTATCAGGTCTCCTAACACGTCACATGCCTATTTTTTCCAAAAAATATAAACTTTACTTTTAAAACGACTTTAAAGTAAGACGCCAAAGTTACCGAAAGTGTCAGGAAAAAATTCTGTAGGCAATAGTGTACAAGCATAAATTTTTCTATTGGTGGGAATTGACGCTTCATCAGGTCTCCTAACACCCTGCATGCCTATTTTTTCAAAAAAATATAATCTCTTCTTTTAAAACGACTTTAAAAATCATAAAATTTGAAAGTCCACCAAAACGCGCTTTACGTCATAAAGATGGCTGCCCCATGGTGTGAAGTCATTTGTTTACGTTCTTTTTCGTGTATCACGCTCTGAGTTCTTGTGACCTAGTTTGTTTCTGAAAGCTTTAAAAATGGATAAAGTCGAAAAAAAACTTTGTATTCCAAGTATTGCATTGTTCCAGTGTGTAAATCAACGTCCATTAAAACTCCAGACAAAATATTTGTTACTTTACCTGGTGGCGCAAGCAAAAATACACTTAAGAGAAGGGCATTACTTTTGTTTGTGAAGACCATTTTAATGTAAGTACCTACTTCTATGCTGGTAATTTTTATTCTTAAATAGTTTGAGGTTATGTACATAAATTATATTTTTACGTCGATGAAGCAATTAATAGTTGATTAAAATACAATATAAACACACAACTACACATAACCTAATGCAATACCGGCTATATTGACATAAGTAAACACAAGAGATATGACATCACACGTATCATCGGTAGCGTTCGGAAATCCACGGGTTGTGGTCGGAAAGTGCATTGAAATTTGAATTTTATTTTAAAATTTGGGAGTAATTTCCAATGGAAACTGGTTTATTTCCTATTGTTAGTAATTTTTGATATCATATTTATATATAAATTAATATTAATATAAATTAATATCCAAGCAAAATATTAAATATGCGTGTACTCTATTGGATGACAACGATACTTTTTGGAAGAAAATCTTGAAAGAAGAAGGAGCGCTCTTTCTTCAAATCATAAAATGAAGGTTTTCTTGTGATATATGGCCTCTTGGATTTCAGATTGGGAATCACTCACAAAACAATTTCATTTGTAATGAACAAAATAGTTGAAAAGTCCCATTTATGGATCAAATTTCCGTCAACCCAACCCAAAATAAACGAAACACGGCAAGCGTGGCAAGAAAAATATCAGTTTCCAAGTGCTATTGGAGTGATTGATTGCACGCACGTTCAGATTTTGAAACCGAAGCAACACGGTTATAAATACATCAACAGAAAGGGATTTGCGACTTTAAATGTGCAGGCAACATGTAACTCAGTGAAAATGTTTACTAGTGCTGATGTTAATTGGGCGGGTTCTGTACACGACGCAAGAATTTGGAGGAACTGCGATATACGTGTAACTATGCAACAGTTTCATGGTGCAGTACTACTGGGTGATTATGGTTATGGCTTGGAACCGTGGCTAATGACTCCGCTTAGAAACCCTAATAACGCATTAGAAAGAGCTTACAACAGACTTTTCAAGAAAGAAAGGGTTATAATTGAAAGCTGTGTTAGCGCAGTTTTCCAGTTTTGAAATACATGTGCCGAGTTAAATTAGAAAAAGCTCCATCCGTCATTATTTGTTGTATCGTGCTTCACAATATTGCCAAATACTTGGGAGATGCTAGTTTTGTATATAATGCAGAACCAGACGAAAATTATAACGGTGATGATTACGAATTAGATGGGCCCTACAGCGTGCACGAGAGAGACGGCTTGAAATAGGAAATGTTATTCTTGGTCAAGATCTTAGATAAATATGGTGGATTCATGTAAATTGAATTGGAAGAAAATAAATATTCATCCGAGGGGTGAACCACTATGCCAAAAATGTGACAGTATTTCGCAAATAGTGTAATTTCGCAAGATTTCGCGTGATTTCGCGTAATTTCGCGTGATTTCCCGTGTTTCGCACGACTTTAGTACCTGAAAATTTCACTATTTTGCTGATTATTGTGCATGATTGCGCAAAATTTCGCATGATTTCACGGGATTGCGCAAGATTTCCCATGATTTAGCGTGATTTCCCGTAATTACGCATGATTTCCCGTGTTTCGCACGATTTCCCGTGATTTCGCAAATTTGTGACAGTATTTCGCAGGGTGGTTCACCCAGGGGTGAACCACTATGCCAAAAATATGACAGTATTTCGCAATAGTGTAATTTTGCATGATTTCGCGTGATTGCGCATAATTTCGCGTGATTTCGCGTAATTTCGCGTAATTTCGCGTAATTTCGCGTGATTTCCCGTGTTTCGCGCGACTTAAGTACCGGAAAATTTCACTATTTTGCTAATTATTGTGCATGATTGCGCAAGATTTCGCATGATTTCACGGGATTGCGCAAGATTTCCCATGATTTCGCTTGATTTCACGTGATTTCCCGTGATTTCCCGAAAGTTTCGCGTGATTTCCCGTGTTTCGTGCGATTTCTCGTGATTTCCCGTGATTTCGCAAATTGTGACAGTATTTCGCAGGGTGGTTCACCCCTCGTATTTATCTATGAGAAAGGTGTTTTTTTTGTAAATGGGCAAAAAAGGGAGGTTACATCGAATACTCCGATGGAGTAGTATTCGAAGAACACCAACATTCAGTAGCTATGAAAATTGCGTTCCAGTACCAACAAATTCCAAACTAGGTGGACATATTATTTGAATTGTCATGCGCAGTAAATCAGTTCAAATTATGTGTTAGAACTTTCTCACAACTTATTGCTGGAACAAACCTCTATAATAATCGCCTATTTGAATTACCCATGTAACATTAAAGTTGGAATTACTTTATTTTATGTTCTCAAATATATTGTTCAAGTTTTTAGATCACTTCGATCGTGAAATCATATTTTTGTTTGCACTGGGGCGCCCTATTGAATTTTATTTGACAGAACGCTGGATTTCCTAATCGTAATGAAACGCTGTTTGTGTTTAATAACATAACCTACTAATACGGTTTCAGTCTTCACAATGATTAATAGAGAAATCTAACGAAGACTGTATATTCCCATAGCAGCGTATGTATTTTTGTTTTTTTTGTGAATGACATTTCTATGTATCTCATTCCATATAAGTAAATGCAATTAGCTGTAACAAATTTGAAAAGAGAGGAATAAAAAAACAGATAGCTCGAATAAATACAAGACAACCGCTTTATGCGTTAGAAAAAAATGTGTTGTATTAGAAGTTGAAAGTAGTGAGAGTAAAATTCAATTTTCATTCATTCGTTGACGTTAACAAGTGTTGGTGAAATCTTATTGATGTGATGAATGACAGTTATGGTGTTTAAAAAAAACACAAATACGAAAAAAACATATATTATTCGACAAAAAAACAACCTCACTTTCCTTCATGTACATTGTTGGTATATTGACATTTATATTTCTATCATTTTATTTTGTTATTATATTTCCCAACACACCCTCATTTATTCGTTATTAAGTTTATTCCATTTGGCTGTTCCACACTGTATACATACTTAACAAGATTACGTCATAGAAGTTTAAGAAATTTCATTACTTTTTTCATAATAATTTTTTTCAAGTTAACAATGAATGACTGATTTGCCATTATTACTTTCTTATTACTTAGTTATTATAAACAAGGTATTCAAATTTTTTTAAAGGCTATGACGTGTTCTTGTTAAGTATGTATATAGGAAGGACTCCATGACACGAATAATTTTTTGAACATTTTTTGTAGTTTACAATAAACAAGGAAGTTCAAGAACATTTTGTTATGTTGAATTTAAATTATAAATAATGGAGTTCTGGGAGTCAGACCTTTTTTATCAAAAATTTCCTCTTCTTTGAGGAAATTTTTTGGAACTTTAGCTCTTTACGTCAGGTCACGATACACATACACACGGTATGCTATTGCGCATGATAGCGTTCTATCTCTCTCGCCGCTGTGACGTCACGCTCAAGGAACTACGAGAAATTGTTCCATAGGTTCCAATCTAATTTTGCGGCAAGCGTTTGAGATTTATTGAATTTAAAATTATGGTGAAAATAGTTGTGTAAGGTAGTCTCTCTTCAGATTTGTACATTATACATGTAAAATGAGTTTTTCTAATTATATTCAATTAAGGCACATCAGTGTCAAGAAATGATCATTGTTTTTCTGTTGTGATTATTAATTTGAGAAAAATAAATAACAGACTTTTTGTCAACTAATTTTTTTCGGGTACTTACCTAAGTATTTCAAAAGTCTACACAAAAAAGTGAGAAAATGCTAAAGTTTTTCTAAATATTTTATTACGCAATACAAAGACAAGAGCAAAAAGTAAAATAACTATTTTTTAAAGTTGGTAAATTTAGACATCTTTTTGTCTAGCTTCCTCTGAGCATTCTTGAAACTGATTTTCCTGTTCAAGTCTCGCAGTCTATATATATGTTCGAGTTCTTGAAAAGTACAGGACAACTTCGTAAAGCACAGATGTTTTTATTTGTGACAAAGTGATATCGGCTAATTTCTTAAAAATGTTCTCCTCTTTAGACAAAGAGCTACCATGCATTTTATGGAACTCGGACTCGAGTTTCAAAGCAACTTCCCACAATTCATCATTTGGATGTAGAAGAGAACCTCTAGAAATAGCTTGTATCCAATCAGGGGCCTTATTTATATCCATACTTTCTGTGGGTTTTCCCAGTGAGTATTTGTTTTTGAACTTGAATGCTATAAAACCTGCTATGTATTTGAGTGATTTCTGACTCACCCTTTCTTTCACCTCAAAATTGTGCATTAGCTACATTGCTTCTGTGTCTAAGCCGTCGTCTTCCAAACAAGGTGGTTCTACAAAAGAAATTGTCATGATTTCATTTTCCACATATCCTTCTTCTTCACGCGGCTCTCCGGTTTTTGAGAGGTTTGATAACATTTTCTGCGTTAAGCAAACTTCTTCGGCTTCTACATCAGATGTTACGCTGCGGGAGTCCTTCAAAACATCTATCAAGCACCCCTCATCAGATTCTATTGTATTTCGGCTTTCCGTAAAAATTTCTGCTAAATGTTTGCCCAAAATATACCAACGAAGTCGGTACCTGAAGTCCAGAGGCGAAGGATGATCGTTACTTCCACCCATTCCTCGAATATAAGCGAAGAAGTTTTCAAGAACATCTTGGTTCAGTCTGGAAGTTAATATATACTCCAAATTATATTTTTCCATCAAATAATCGTACATTTCCGACAGTGATCTATTTGTATATTGAAACTTTTATTACAGTTTTTACACTTAGCTACGGCACAATTTGGCATAATAAATTGTAATTAATGGCACACCCACATAAAACCAAAAAACACAATACAAATAACAAATGTAGATGTCTTAGTTCACTCAAAATGTTGAAATATTCCCTGCAAATGAAAATAACATGTATACAGTATGCATCAGCAAGTCAAATGGCGAGTCTCGTTCCTCGAATGTGACGTCACTGCGCGTGGCGGACGCAATTAGCATCAATTAGTAGCATACCGTTGTTTGTGTATCGTGCGTCAGGTTATGTTTGAGCGACCGGGGGTCGCGACGCAAAAGATCTGACCGTTACGTTACGTTACGTTATGTTACGTTGCTTCGCTATGTGCCTTGCTTGCGTGCGTGCGTGTGCTCTCTCCTGAGTCTCTCCCTCGTTTACGAAGCAGCGATTCATATGCTTCGGCCGGGAATCTAACCCGGTACGCCCGCGTGGAAGGCGAGAATTCTACCACTGACCCACCGATGCTATATTAAAATTCTATGCAAAGCTGGTATTCGCAGTGCTGGTGATCTACTTGAATTTCTGCAAAAATTTCTATAAACTGTAATATAACTTCAAATTGAAAATTTAACAATTCACTTTTTAAGTTTTCACTAATTTTTGTGTGGTAAACGTACAGTTCCTGAATGTACAATTTGTAGTCTGGTTTGCTTACAACTCGACCACCGAGGAATATGCAAATTGTTTATCTATAACGCCAAATGTATTACATAATTTTTGCTTAAAAGGAACCAAAGTTCCTACCGTGTGTTCCGCGACACGTTCTACCTTTTTTAAATTCTTTAAATATTGATAGTTTGTGTATTATTAACAAAAAACGATATACTTTCGATTTCGAATCGAATGAGCCATCGCTCATATTTTTAGGAGCTCTATCAAGAATTGACACGTTTTTAAACTTGCTGATTAGATTAGATTTCAACATTATTCAGTACTCATTATCACTTCATGCTGATTATAATACTAATATTTCATGTTTCAATGCACTTACTTCAATATTTATAAATTAAATTTGCACATATTAAAATAAAAATGAAACACTTTATTATTATTTTTGCAAACAGCTTGTATGATCTTACAAAATCACCAGAAGAGGCGCCACTATTCTTTACGCTGTTTCTCTTTAACTACAACCGAGACTACAACGGTATTAAATTCTGGGGTGTAGCGTCTATACGAAAAATAAAGTGATATTAAATGAAAGTAGAAATAATTGCCCTAAATTTATGTCGCAAAATCAAATAACGTTCAGAACTGAAGAGTAAATTCAATGTGATACCTATTTGAGTGTCATTATTGACCCTTAATTGACATGTATTGCAACCGTGTATTGAGCATATAAAAAGTTGTGAGATAATATTGGTTTTTCGGTAAAATTACAAGAGTTATCGGAGTGGTCAGAGAGATTAGTATATCATTTTATAATTTTCCTACGATCACTACCCAAAGTAGACTTTTGCACACTCAAATCTAACCGCAAAGTTGATGTTTTCAGCGATCTGTCATAATTGACATTATTTACGCTCTAGAGCGTACTTTCCGCCGCCTGTTTTCATTTGCAATAAACTAATGAAAGGTAGTAAATAATAGATATATTAAAACAAAATGTAGAGCAGTCCGAATATTTTAGTTGAAATATTAATATTTGAAGATATTTCGAACGAAATTAATAAATATTCCTATATAATTTGACTGACATCTACAATTTATACAAGTTACTGGATTTACAACGCTGCAGGTTACGCTACCAACAAATAGATGGAGGTGTATATTTTATGTGTTTAATTTTATTGAAATTATAAAATAATTTGAACCTCATACATTGATACTATTTTGATTCAATACTACAGTGAAGGATTTATTTCTTAGTTCAAGAAAAAAATTAATATTTACAACTTATTACAAATATAACGTTGTTAAGATTGACAATTTTCTTGATCGTTTTTGCAGATTCCTATTTTCATAGTATTGATTTATACGGACAAGTTTACGTGGTAGAAATATAACAGTCAGAAGGTAGGCAATGCATTATACACCTAGATGCAACAGTGATTGCATATTTAAGTACCTACCTACTATTTTGTGAAAATAGTAGACTATGGAATTGATGAAACGTCATTATTTCATTTTTAGTTTATAAAAAAGTTGTCTGTTTATAAATAGCTATTTGAAAAATGGATAGTGACAGTGAATTTTCAAGCACACCTCCAGATATAGCAGATTTTTCTAAAAATATTACTCTTAATCTTCTGCCAACTAAATCCAGAGGTAAATACGAAAAACAATACAATATTTTCATGGATTGGTGCCGCTCAAAGAAAATTAAAAAATATTCGGAGAAAGTATTGCTGACTTATTTTGGCGAAAAATCCAAAACTCTAAAATCTTCAACCTTGTGGTCACAATATTCGATGCTTCGAAGCACTTTGCAAGTAAAAAATGATATTAACATCAGTAAATACACTAAACTGATTGCATTTTTGAAGTTAGAAGCTGTGGGCTATAAAGCAAAGAAGTCACAAACATTCTCAATAAATAAAAATAATAAGTAATTGTTTTCAACATCACATTCTAATAAAGTGTACTTTTCGTGTTTTTTTTAATTAAGTATTTGTTTAAAAATAAGGTGATCGTAGAAAAATTCTTGTGTGCAATTCGAGCAGAAAGTGCGTTGCCGCTTTCGGCAGATTGCCTTCAAGCGGCAAAGTATCACTTTCCGCTCTTAATACACAAATAGCTATTTCATGCATATCTTTATTATTTTCATGCTCCAAAGAACAACTGACTCGTCTGCGAAACTAATGCATGCGGATATTACTTAAATGTGGTTGGTACGTTCCAATGAAACCAAAAGTATGCTTATTCAGTTAAATTGGTTGTCAGTTCAACAGAACGTTGACGCAGCTTACATGATGTTGATTTATAAATCAATTGATAAAAATAGTACCCAAGATCCTGATTTGCTAATTTCTACATTTAAGATTTAAAAAGATCCGCTAGTGGCAGCAACAGTGAGAGAGAGTGCATATGTTTTGAATTTTGTATGGACAACAATATCAAACGTACTGAATTATAGTCTATTCTTATGAATGGGAGAGTATTAAAATAATAAAGCATTCGTTATTCATAGGCGTATCATTTAATTAAAATTTTTTTGAAGTTATAAGTATAACATTTATTTTGTATAAATATAATGAATATAAGGGCTGTACTCTTATATTTTCACCTAATTAATCTGCTTATTGCAGCTAAAGGTAAAAAAGTGCAATTTAATTTTTTTCTAAAATGTTTTATTTTTCCCTCGATTTTTCCACAAGGTACGTTAAGAATATTATGTCATGCTGGTTTTATAGGTATAAGGGTTTAAACTTTGACTTTTAAACAACGTTCCGTTCATGAATATTAATTTTAATATAAAGTCTCACCAGTTATAGTAGAGATACTTCTCACGAATCCAAATCGGAATCAGAAGATGAACTGTCGTTACCAATATTTACAATGAGTGGCTCGATCATTTCATCAGTAATATTGTCCAACTTCCACATTTTCTCTTTCTCTTTAATCGTATGATTTATTGTTTTTTTTTTCAGTTTTCAGGCATCACATTGTTTACAGCCTTCAAAAAACAACTGTTTAACATCACTCATTTCGAAATAATTATTTTTTCCTGAAACGAATCCCTTTATCTGTGTCCATACCAGTTCAATCGGGTTTAGTTCGCAATGATCTAACCACTGCCATCCCACGATTTTTTGCAATTTCATCAATTTCTTATTTTTTTGTATTACTCTTTATGAAGAGAACAAAAAAATTAAGTTAATTTCTCACAGAACCGAGATGGAAATTATATTCTTCGAATCTAGTCAATTCTGTGAATCTGTTTTGAACCACTTAGTTGGGGGCAATTCACTACAATTCACTATGGACTGCACACTGCATCTTTCAAGCTGCAAACGACTTTTAATAAACTGTTAAGAATACACAACTTGGACCTCCTTACTAAATAGAAAACCCTAATACGATCGCATTTTCGGTGAAATTTGTTGGGAAGGTATATTGATCTACTTATAATTCGATTACTATAAGAGATTATTAGAATTGAAACAAACAAAATTTCAAACTTTTATTGGCAATTGAATTGATGGTTTCAGCTGACGCCATACTGTGGTGGATCGTGTGGTTCGTATTGTAGTGCCATCTAGCGACACTTATCAAAAATAAGCCTGAGGTAGAAAAATAGGTAACTACTAAGGGTAATTAATGTGGCACCATCTACATTTTAATCACTTAAAAATATCAATGTTGCCATGTTTCAATTTAAACAGACTAGATATTTCAGTGTTCCTGTGAAAACCCGAGACACACCTTAAATATATTTGTGATATTAATAAAAGTGGAAAAGTTGTGTATTTTGTTTGTTTTAAGTTGAGAACATTATCTATTTATTGTTCGCCAATCGCCATACTTCTATTATGGAGAAAGATGTGAAGAAGTGAGTGTCACAATACCAGCAATACCATGGTTTCAGTTTTCCAAAAGGGCCACGCGCTGGTAACATTGCGACACTTACTTATCTTTGTCCATAATAGAAGTGTGGCAAATAATAAATATTTATGTTTTTAACTTAAAACAAATAAAGTATACAATTGTTAGAAACCTTTTTTTCTAGTATATATTATGTATAAACTTAATAATTTTAAAATGTATACCACAAACATATTTAAGGTGTGCGTCTTGGTTTTTTACAGGAACTCTGAAATATCTAGTTAGTTTATAATTGAAACATGGCAACATTGACATTATTAAGTGAGTTAAAAGTAGACAGCTGTACACTAATTACAGTTTTTTATATCCCAGTTTTCTACCTTGTACCTACTTTCAATACGTGCCGCTAGATAGCACTACAATCGATCCACCGCAAAATGGCGTCATATAAAATCATCGATTGAAAATGATCTTATGATACGGCTATGTAATCTTTAATACACAGGGCTTTAGGTCTGTCCAAACCCGTTTCTATTGTTCTGGACAGCTTACGGTTATAAAAGATCGAAAACTTGTACTAGGTCAGGTATACATTTATGAGAATTTCAGGGATTATTCAGATTATTCTGAAATAATAATTAAATGACCATACTAAGTTTTGCATTAGAGATTAGGTTTTATAACTCTCATCTTGTCCGGGACGTAAAACGAAGGCTTGCATGTCGTGGTTTACTTGTGTCTTATAATAAATATAATATCTAGTTGAAAGGTTAGTTGGTTAATAAGGAGTCTGGTACATGATTTTGATTTAATTTTTTTTTATTTTCCATTAATTTTTTTAATCGAAGAAATAGGTGAATTTTAATCGAATATTAATAAACATACTGAGCTCAAATATAACCTCATTAATTATACAATTACTAACCTGCTGCTGGTAATGGATTCGGATTTTTTGTCGTGAAATTATGTTTCTAAATATCCTGGAGCTAGGAAAATATCACTTACTTCACTTCAACATTCTTTAAATTGCATAGCATCCAAATCAACCTTTTAAATGTCAACTTTAATATTTTTTCATAATACAATATGTCCCTCCTAATTTTAGGAGAAAAAGTTATTCCTCATAAAAAGTTCTGCATTATCTATAACCAATAATACAGTCATCAAATATCAAATTTTTCAGTCGTATGTGGGGTTTGTTAGAAAAATATGAGTTTTTCTCAAGAGTGAAGTACCTTTAAATTTGACAATATCGAAAAATGTTACTAAAAAAAGTTGGATATATGTCGAAGCATGAGTATGAGTAAAAATTAAATTTGTTTGTTTCTACAACTTTTAGTTTCATTTTAAAAGTAATATGAGTAGATCCCACAAAGTGAGGGCCCAGACAGTAAATTCAAAAAATAACTTATTCATTTATATAATTTACCGTCATGAGAATTAAACGTTTGTGATTGAAGAACATGTCGACGCGTTCAAGGCATAAGCGCCAAAACCTTTTAAAATGTGTTAGTGGTATCTACATACGGGTGCTTTTAAGAGGCGTCTAGTGGTCTCAAAAGTCCAAAATTTCCTGTCAGCCTTTCATGCACAGTAGCCAGAGTCGGCATAACCTAAGTGCCGGTTGTTACTTAACCGCCATAAGAGTAGCACTACTGCTTTTTGGACAATTTTACAAGAAGGTAAGTGAAACAATTACAGGAGATTAAGATTTTTAAAATATAATCTAATGAGCTCTGAACATGATGAATATGATTTACTATTTTTTGAAACTATATTCATTTCATAAAATGGCAAATAAATATTGTGGCGCTCAAGTCAATTTAGCGTAACGTTATGATGAATTATATAAGCGTCACGTATCGTTCGTTAATAAAGTAATGGTAATTAGTTTTTCCGACTTATCAAACTTTCATGTATTTTATGATGTGGAATATGTCAAGATGTGGTGAGAATAATTGTCCGAAAGTAAATTAGTGAATGTTCGTTTGTAATAATAATACAAAATATGTTTTGTAAGGTGTTTAAGTTTTAAGGCGCTTATGTCTTTTTGTAGACGGTGAGATCCAGAAGCAGAAAAATTCGGTGCACATGAGTTCCCGTCCGACACAAGCACTCGAATTGCCGTCCAGTTCAATTAATCTGTTCTGTTATCGCGACTGCCCTAATAGTTTACCCTGGCGGGGTTAGGGATAAGGTGTCTTATTATTCCTGAAATAAATGTACAAATACCTTTACCATTTAATTTATTTTATATTTCCTTAATTTTGTATTTATCTTGTTGCGCGCAATTCGGCTATTAATTTTGGTGATCTAACTCGTATTCAGGTAGAAATTGACCGCTGCGCACAACTCATCCCTACCCAAATAAACACCTTTTAAACAGGTCAGTTTCCACCCTGACGGGAACTCGAGAGACACCTTAACGTACCCTAATTATGACACAGGTAGAGTGGTTATCCTGACGGGAATTCGTGTGCGTCCGAAAAATTTTAAACATGGTAGCGAAACAAAACCATATTATAAATAGTGAAACTGATGGCAGGGCTAATATAGTCAAATGCAGTCCTATCATGCGGTTCATACGATTCAACAAAGACATACTCACCGTTTTTGTTTTCTTTTATTGCGTTTAATCATAACTTCCAAATGAATAAGATGAATAAGACAGACTTATGCAATTTTGACGGGAAAAAAAAGGATATATATTTATTAGTTTTCAGCGATTCTAAAGAGTCTTTCACCAGCGAAGTTTTTATTTAAATGTCAGTTCTGTGACTTTGACAATACAAAGTGACAATATGAATAATAAGCAATTTTCCGGTATTTTGCATCCTCAAGCCAAAAAAATGGTACTTAAGGTGGATTCATGCAAGAGAAAATTAAAACTAAGATTAATTTAAAACTAAAACTAAGAAGATAAAACTATGTTATTTTTCAATTTAAATCTCAATTTCTTAGTTTATTGCATGAGCATGTGCGTGTAATGTAGATGTTTATGCAAGAAACTAAGAAATTAAGATTTAAATTAAAATATAACATGGTTTTATCTTCTTAGTTTTAGTCTTAAATTAATCTTAGTTTTAGTTTCTTCTTGCATGAATCCACCTTTAATCTGATAGATTATTTCGAGAATGAATGAAAAAGTGGAAATTCGTCAACCAATATGCAGGAAACATCAACCATCATTCTTTTCTCCGGGTATATTTGTAATCTCACATTTTCGTAACCTCTGTGTCTTATGATTTGATACATATGGTTAGTGACCTTTGAACCAGCACGATAAGAGCGCTTTTGACTATACCAGTTTATTAAAAAAAATAACCCTTGATAATGAATTTACCTATCTACCAAAAAGATGAATCAATGATCGTGGAAAATGTATTATTACCCACCAACGATTAAGTAACTAATTTGCTAATGATGTAATATCACTGTATTATGTATCGATGGCAATGTTTGTTTTGTTGTGAAGTTAAGTTGTTTTCAAGTATTTCTAATAATTGTGATTTTTTTAAAACATTTTTAGAAATCGTTTTCATGCTGATCAAAATATTTGCATTATCTATATTGATATTCGTTTTTAATATTGGTCTTAAAAGCGATGACACAACCGCTAAAAATAAAATATTAGGAGACATAAAGACAAATAAGCGCTAAACAATGCAAGAATTCGATAACTAGAATGACATAAGTGCCCTAAGATATTTGGAATAAACGATAATGTCGATGTGCGAACAGGTATAAGCGTACATTTTGCATTCTTTTAGCATGAAATAGTTATTTACGTATTAAGAGCGAATAGTGAGGAATTATTGTTCGAAAGTAAGGGTTCATTGCTTGAGAACAATAATTCCACTTTTAGCTCGCATTACATATAACATTTTTTCTACAATCACTTGAATATATATTATAACTAATAAAAACTTTTAATTTCAAGTACCTGTCAAATACTTTATAAAATTTCAAACGTATAATTATTATTGTCAATACTCTCAATGTACTTCTTCTTATTCTATAATTGGAAAGACATCAGCTAGCAGGGCCATCCGGCCAGCATATGCAAAATATTCAGAACGTAGCACAACAATTACGCACAAAAACATTTAAAAATTAATACGGTAACATCGCAATCACGCTAATTAATTATTTAAAACATTAAGAACTTAACAAAACAGCGATTTATTAGATTGTAAAAGATTTTCAGAAGACAAAAACACTCCCTAGCCAGGTTGCTCTATGATGTCACTGTCAATACAATTATGTTTTTATAAAATCACATTGAAAAGTAAGCTTTTTCGCTTGCCATTGACAACGAAAAGATGACGTTTCTTGATAAGAGTTATTTTACGCTCGCCGACAAAACGCTCGCTGCCCATAACAACCGATACTACAAACACAATTGTATTGACAGTGACAGATATAAAAGTTAGAAACATATTTAAACTGACAGATTTTAAAAGTTTTTATGAATTCTACTTTATATTTGTTTTTAATAGTTACAATTAAGTGATTGCAGAAAAAATGTTGTATGTATTATGAGCAAAAACGTTTCGAGTAATTACCGCACTCCGCTTCGCGACGCGCGGAAACCATTACTCTCAAGTAATAATGTATCACTATTGTAGTATTGGTTGTTATGGGTAACGAGCGTTTTGCAATTTTTTACGCTCGGCGAGCGTAAAGTAACTCTCCTCAAGAAACGTCAACTTTTCGTTGTAAATGGCAAGCGAAAAAGCCTACTTTTCAATGTGATTGTAGAAAAAATAAATTTTAATCAATCAGAGCTACCATTAAGGTGTTATACCTACGTAGTATGAACGATATTAAATTAAATACCACCATTAACAAAAAAGTTGGTGTTATTTCTAAATAGATATTTTTTCTACCTCCTGTAAAATATGCTTCTTGACAATTACGTAATACGTATGTCGTTTTGCCTTAAACGTGTGGATGTACTTGCGGTATGTTTGAACTCGTATTTGCTTTTGCTCTTTTTTATTAATTTTAAATGATGTACAAAGTTCAATTACTAACGAGGTTGCAAAGGGTTAGCAAGGAACTGCTCTGTTTATTTGAACATTTATTTTTTGCAAGTGCAGAAGTAATAGAAGAGCGATGTAAACGGTTTGTTACTTTAACTTCTTTGGTTTTTACGCCAATTTTTCTGTCTGTTTTGACATGCTATTGATGTCAATAGGCATGTTTTTGTACCAAACTTCTTTTTTTCAATTTTGAAATACTGTCAAAAAAGACTACCACTTGTGATTTCTGGATTGGTATTTCTTTTTTCCAATAATTTTAAAAATAAACGAGTAGAACAAAGATCTTTGCTGGGGGTGTTTCTAACCAACCATATACCAAGGCTTTCGCAGCTCCTTATAAGGTCTTTGAAAATATGAGATTGTATTAGATACGACCCGTGAATTCTCCTTTAGGTCTAATTCTTGTTGCAGTTCCCTACTTCGCTGCTTCACCAGGCAAGTTCAAAAGATAATAAGTAGAATATGTTTTTCTGTAGGCCGTCTGGGGTGTCTTCCTCATGAATTTTTATCATTTCCAATCATTCTTGTGTTGTGAAGGGATTTTAAACTTTCTTTTCTTTTCTCCTGGTTACCCTGAAGTTGTTTTCGTTTTGAGTTCTCTGCCAAACGGGCAGATTTAAAATCAATAACAGTAAATGGGTATATTTTTGATAGTACTTTTCTTGTAGCATCTGCGCCGTGGTGATTCATAGGATTTTGATACTTGACTCTTCGTAGTCTTTTCCGTTTTTTTTGTAGTGTAAGCATAATCTTTCACAATTTCTTCGGATGGAGTATGCTTTTAAGTCTATAATCCCATCAATAAAAACTGCGAAAGATGAAGCAAACGGGAAGCTTTGGGGACACACCTATTTTGAGATATATTCTCCGACACGGTCTTTTTTATTCCTTCAATGATGTGTGTTCCAAATCCTATTCTTTCCTTCAGAAACACTCATTGAACTAATCTGACGTTTTCTAACAAGAAATTACACAATTATATTTTAAATAAATATCAGATCCATGGTAATAAACGCACCTTGAAAAAATTAAAATTTTGTCACTGTAAAAACCATGTGTCAGTAAAAGTGCTCAGTGAAATAGTTAAAAAAAATAATCTATTCATTTTAGATAAATGTTCTCAGGAGGTTAAAGGCTCTTCCGTCGTGACATAAGGATAAATAAATATTTATAAACGAAAGCGAATCCCTCACTTTCCATATTTATAATCGTTAATTTAATAATATTGCTTTTTTAAACGAAATTTAGTTCATCACGAAATTATAAATGTAAATCGAAAATTGAAAGAGCAGATGTTGAATTTTCATATATTGCGACAAAAATAGATTAATTGTAACTTAAATAACTTTAATTTGAATTAAGAAAATTAATTAACATATTATTATATTATACAAGCAGATCATAGGATACATATTTTTTCAATTCCTTTTGCATTGAATCAAGTAAATATTTTTTTCATAAAGCAGAATCATAAAGCAAACGTCGAGTTAATTTTTTTTCATGGTATATTAGAATATCCTCATCTTTAGTTCTGTTTAATCCTCGGTTTAATCCCTTTAAATCCTTAAAATAGCAACACCTTTTAAAATTAAGTTATATAATTTATAAAATATACAGGATGTCCAGAAATGTTATTCGAAGAAAAAAAATCAAAGCTTAGTTATTCTATGTCGATTTTACGTGAATCAACTGTTCCAAACATACTTTCTAAGGGAGCTAGAGCTCTTTAAAGATGGAACCGTAACAGCGAGTCAATTCATAGAACGTCAAAATGATATCTATGAGTAATTGTTAAATGTGGAATGATTATTCTGTACATTTATTCTTTGGAATGTGTCCAATACAATTAAATAAAAAATATTGTATTTTTAATCGACTCTTTTGTATGGGATATTAGGTATTTTTATCAATAATTCTATCGCGATTATGATTCGATATTTAATTGATTTCTATGTTTAAGAAAAAAACTCCCATCAGAACTTCTATTGAGTCGTTATACAGAATTATTTTTGAACTTTTCGTGTGTCTGTCTGTCGTCTTCTTTGATTTACAAATAAATTCCAAAATTATGAAATATTACCGTGGAAAATAAACCAAATATCAATTTTATGAAAGTTAAACTGTTTTCAGGGCGTGAACTGTTACAAAAAAATGTTTACTGCCAATGACTGGAATTTACTAGACGGACGGATGATATCTACCTTATACTTATGAGGCGCAAATACTATACAAATATTCCAAACCCGAATGGTTGCCTTATATCTTGCAGTTATACCAAAACCGTTTAACTTAGGATGTAATTGATTGTCTGTCGGGGCATATAGCCCCGAGAAGTTTTTTCCCATCTTCCCATTTTAAAAGTGATTTTAAAATTTGTAAGGCTTCATAATAGTATAATACTACACATAGATTCAAAAGTTTTGCATCACCTTTTTCGGATGCGAAGGAATTTTTTTGCGCTAACAATTTTTTGTTGGCTTGTTTATCAATGTTTACCATTTCAATATGTTCCATATTTTTTGCAATATACAGATGTTTACAGTTTTTTTTGTAAGATAACATTTTTAGTGCGATCATTCTAACATTCAAGGCATTTGATTTTTACGATTTTAAGTGCAAAAATGAATCGTCAAGTCATAAGTGAGATTGACCGTGCAAGAATAGTGGCTTTAGTTGAAGAAGGTCCTTCTCAAAGGTTCGTGGCAGACAGAGTTGGCGTTTGGCAAAGTGATGTGTCTCGTGTATGAAACCGGTATCTCCAGACCAATTCTCTTCGTGATAGACCTAGAAGCGGTAGAAGGCGTGTTACTAATCAGCGGCAGAGCCGCTATATCCCCTTAACTATCCGAAGAAACCCGACCATGGCAACACCAGCACTCCAAAGAGGTATGAGACATGCGTTGGAAGTTCAAGTATCGATCTCGACATTACGAAGACGAATACTTGCGACAGGTTTGAGGTGTCGCCGACCAATAAGAGTGCCCAGACTACAACCTGAGCACAGAGTTCGCCGACTACAGTGGGCTCAAGAACACGCTGCCTTGCCTGAAGAATTTTGGAATTCGGTGTTTTTTTCCGACGACACAAGGATTTGTTTGGTACAAGATAGCCATCGAATACGTGTGTGGCGGGATCCCACGAGAGTTGCTCAGCCTGCCCATGCTCGCTCCGTGCCGCCCTTCAGAGGAGGAAGTGCTATGTTTTGGGCTGGTATCATGTTAAATGATCGCAAAGAATTAATTCATGTGGAGAGAACGATGACTGGTGATAGGTATCTTAGAGAGATTCTACATCCTCACGTGCGACTATGGCACACAGCTGATGGCAATTCCTTCGTTTTTATGGACGATAACGCCCGACCTCATCGGACCAGAGCTGTAAATGAGTATCTTGAAACTGAAGGGATCAATCGTTTTGACTGGCCTGCCCTATCTTCTGACATGAATCCCATAGAACATGCTTGCCAGGGCAGTGGCAGCACGCAGAAATCCACCCAGGAGTGTACAAGAACTTGTTCATGCGGCCCAAGAAGAATGGCGAAATATTCCTCAACAGAATATCAATAATTTGGTAAACAGCATGGGCAAGCGCCTTCAAGCTTGCATACATTCTAGAGGTGGAAATACTCCTTATTAAAAGTTCTCATGCAGGCTCTCACTTAGCCTTTTCTTTAAAAAGAATCAATTTGTATTTAATTTATTTAATTTCTAAGAATACTTTTTATGTTTAAAGCAAGTTTATTATTGGATAATAAAAATTTTTGGCAAATATACACGTTTTTTTTTATTGAAACTAATTATTTGATTAATCTCTGATCCATTTATAATGAACACATTTTTTTTTTCGGAGATTTAGGGTGATGCAAAACTTTTGAATCTATGTGTATTATCTTGACATCAATCGATAACACGCTTTACTTAAATATGACAATTGTTACATGAAACTGTAATTAATTGAATTATAACACACCAATTATTCCACATCCAACCTGACATAACCCCTTTTAAAATTAAATCGTCCGCCTATGAAATGCAGTTATACACACAGCCATAGAGATACTACATAGAGGCAACAAGCCATAGGGCACTCTGTAAGTGAGAATGTCTTTCTGAACTCCAGTAAGATAGAAAGAGACAGACGATCAAAGATTTTTCTGTCTTTGTTCGTGTATATAAAGCATACACACTATTAGAGAATGACAGCATAAATCTCCCACTTTCTATCTCTCTCTTATATGCTGACGGGTTCGAAGCTGGCTTGTTGTCTCTATTTGTAGTATCTCTATGCACACAGCGCGGTTAAAGCCGCGAGAATTTTAGTCTGAAAAGCTGTTGATTCAACTAGTCAAGTTTTAGTTCAAGTCATTCCTTTTAAGATATTCTATTGCCTAGAGCAACACCAGATTATTTCGCCTGTACAAGATGAGTAAAGTATCCTCTAGTTCTAACCAATGAAGGAAAATAAAGAACCCAACTTAACCTTACTTACCATAAGTTTTATCCCTGCTATCTTGATGATATCTTGACCGTTTTTTTATAACCTGTAACTTTGGTAATTGTATGTAAAACCATCCAATTTGGAACACCCTACTACTTCTTCCCAATCTATTATCTCTCACTGCTTAAAATTGAAAGCTTTTTGGAAGGAAATTGGAGTGATAAAAAAGATATTAGGAACATACCTATGAAATCAAAAGATTTTGGTACTGATGTAAATAAGCAAGAAGAAAAATGTTCCTAA
>CAJUYG010002433.1:0-32288 GCA_910591675.1 Galerucella calmariensis | reverse complement strand
AAATAATTAATATCTGTTCTTATCCTATCTTTGAAACTTAAAAAAAAGAGATATATGTTAACGCCAGATCAATTCTTCAATGCTAGTTGACTCTTAATTTCGAGTTTTTGAAGTTGTTAATGTTAATATAAACATGAATTGTATCGTTTATGCTAACAGATAAAAAATATGTCACTATCACTATCTATTATCTAATTATATAACCCTACTTTCCAACGAAACCAAAATATAACCTTTAATCTTCTTCTTCATTTATTGGGCTATATCCTGAGGAATAATTTACCCAGTTAACCCCTAATCTTCAACGTGAACTTTTGTTTGTTTACAAATTTGACAGTTTCCCTCATCGCTCATTGGCCACATGTACCGAATCGAGTGACGTCACTTCTAAGCCGATAATCTTTGGTTGCAATTCCGAGCGTCGCCGCCGTGGCATACAGAATAGCGTTATATTAGTCCCGTCGGCCGCGCAACCGATGGCTGTTGTTAACATACCGATACCGACGACTGTCAATGCGTGTACAGAATAGCGCTCCTGGGGTCTTGATAATACCGAGATAATTTTGTCATAGAGAATGCTGAAAGCGTGTTGCTTGATAATAGCCCAAGGCCGCAGGCCGAGGGCTATTATCTTTGAGCAACACGCTTGAAGGATTCTCTACGACAAAATTTTGAGTATTTATCAAGACCCGAGGAGTATTCGATAAGATAATTTTTTACTATGTAGATATGAAAAAAATGATTGTTAATCTCACATTCAACAAATTTCAATACAAACTTTATTTGTTTTAATCAAATATTATTCATTTTTATTCAAAACTACAGTTGTGAAAAGTACAATTGGTAAATTAATTGAATAGTTAGATGCAATACCAAATCTTCCCGACATTTTTAATCCAGTTGTCAGTTTGACTTTTGTGAGCATGCGTCAATGTCAGCTATTTTTTCAGTAGTTTTTTTTGTAAATAAGTATGTTAAAATACTTGTGAAGTATGAAATCAACAAATATTTGATGAACTATATGTTTTGCGGGTTCTTTATTATCTAAATAAAGTATAACACTAAAGATTCAGGACTTTTATTGTTCGTTTACAGCTACATGTGTCTGGTTAACCTATGGCCCCCGATAAGTTTGCGCCTTTCTGACATCTGCCAACCATCAAGGTTGCCAACTGTCCTAAACATGGCGTGTTCAGTAACAATGCCCAAGACTACTCATAACATTATATACATTCGCAAAAAGCGACCAAAAATTAAATACTGCAAGCTCCAAACGTGATGGCGAGCAATCGCGCAGAAGACTCTCCCAACCAAAGTTACTATTGGATTACGATAAGCACCTTGCCGATCAGTGTCGTAGGCTACAAAATGGCAACCTCGCTTATTCCATGTTCTGATAGAGTTTGTTCAGCCATCCTTTGCCGTTACGAATACATTGTCCAGCTTGCTCTCTCATTCATGAAATGGATGAGACGAAATTATGACGTCATTAACGTATTTCTTATCTAAGGTCGACCTAAATTTTATCTGTTACTTTTGACAGTTCAGTTGTCATATTTTGAAAACAATTCTTAACATATATGTCATTGATTATAATTTTGAGGTTAAGTATAAAATAACATTCAAGTAATTACGTCACCCATTATGACGTAACGGCAAAGGATGGCTGAACAAACTCTAGCTCCTAAATTTGAATTTTTTTCTTAGCATGGCGATATTGTACCTCATGTTATCTATACGAAAAGGAACAATAAAACGGTGTTGTGGAGATTGTAAGAGATATAAGTTAATTTGTAATTATTTGCTATATCGAATTTATTTCATTTGGCTGTCCACCACTGTATAAAAATGATTAAACACTTTCAAATGCATATATTTTAATCAATTTGACAAAGATAACAAAATATATGTTAATAATATAAATACATTTTATTTTCTTTTACCAAAATTACTCATTGTTTTAGCTGGTAACGATACCATGTCACTAGCCGATTTCATAGCTGTACTCATTGCGTCCATGGGAATTTTTGCCATGTTGGTTGCCGCGTTCATTCCTGTAGAAGCTATTTGACTCATTTCTGAGAGTTGTCCATGGACGAACTCATTAGACTGAAATAAAATCAAATCATAATATAATATGAATGCCGATAATTGATTGCGAAAACAAATTTCAAAATAATATCAAATTTACTTACCACGAGCACAAAAAATGCAGCTATAAAAACGAAATATTTCATTTTTTTTCAGTTGATTTCTGGACAAATCGATGCTCTGTGAAGCAGACCACCAGATATTTATAGGAAAATCAGTTTAATTATACGTTCCGGAAGTATTATACAAAAGATACAAATAATAACACCATTTGCAGCAATTTACTTCGATTTCATCTATGTTAGGTATGCTAAATAGTTCACAAATCAATTATACTTATATTGATGGTAAAATAATAACTGCTAATACGGTTTAAGCAATTTTCCAGAGCACAGCAAGTGCTTGTGAATCAGTAGCGCTCGTTAGCTCATGAATAACTGAAAATACGGAAAATAATCTCAAATATTTCACACGGATATCATCTACAACTTTTTCCAGGTAGTTTTTTTGGAACTAAAAATTAGTTTCTAAAGAAAGTCTCAAATACTAGTGGTTCCTTCCACTTTGAGCTTTTTCAGGCGACAATGGGGTCCGTTCTGGAAATGTTTATAACGGGAATATGATCATTTTTAGTTGCCAGTATACATTTTAAAGGACTGTTAAAAATAATCTATTTCAAAGGGAGTAGTAGAACTGAGCTCTTAAGTAATCAGTTTCAAAATGATGTGGGAATGCCTAAGAAACTCAATGAACTAGGCAAGGACTACCCCATTGACACCGGGACACGCTGGAATAGAAGGAAATTAAATAGCAGATGAACTGGTAAAGAGGGGGACTGAAACAACCTTTTGGGGTCGGAACCCTTTGCTCCAATGTAATATTAGGAGAAATAGACAAATCCACAAAAAAGATATCTGACCATTGGAAAGATCTAGTAGAGCCTAGACAATCTGCCGTTGAGATGAATGCACAAGTCAAGTAAAACTGAACTAAGAATGTTAACAGGGACTTAACTGGACATTGTCGCCTGAATAGGCTCCTAAAAAAGCTCAATATAGTGGAGGAAGAATAATGTAGATTATGTGGCATGAAAGAAGAAACATCCATCCACACATACTTGCGAATTGCGCAGCATCAGCATTGAGAATCCTAGGGCATAACACATATGAGATTATTGGATAGAGGAGGGACATTTACCTAAGTTAAAGCCTGCAGGTATCCTGAAATTTCTTCGGGAAATAGGATTGAAGGAGCTACTAGTCTCTGATACTTTCCAGAGGAGCTAAGTAAAAGTGAGGGGGCACAATAGATCTTTCAGGTCTCAGAAATTGTTACCCCAATATTCATACATACATACATAAAGTGTAATAAACATAGATTCAAAAGTTTTGCATCACCCTAAATCTCCGAAAAAAAAAATGTGTTAATTATAAATGGATCAGAGATTAATCAAATAATTAGTTTCAATAAAAAAAACGTGTATATTTGTCAAAAATTTTTATTATTCAATAATAAACTTGCTTTGAACATAAAGATTAGAAATTAGATTAGAATTAGAAATTAAATAAATTAAATACAAATTGATTCTTTTTAAAGAAAAGGTTAAGTGAGAACCTGCATGAGAACTTTCAATAAAGAGTATTTCCACCTCTAGAATTTATGCAAGCTTAAAGCTGCCCATGCTGTTTACCAAATTATTGATATTCTGTTGAGAAATATTTTGCCATTCTTGTACACTCCTGGGTGGATTTCTGCGTGCTGCCACTGCCCTGGCAAGCATGTCCAAAGAATGTTCTATGGGATTCATGTCAGGAGATAGGGCAGGCCAGTACAAACTTTCAAGATACTCATTTACAGCTCTGGTCCGATGAGGTCGGGCGTTATCGTCCATAAAAACGCAAAAATTGCCAACAGCTGCGCGCCATAGTCTCACGTGAGGATGTAGAATCTCTCTGAGATACCTATCACCAGTCATCGTTCCCTCCACATGAATTAATTCTGTGCGATCATTTAACATGATACCAGCCCAAAACATAGCACTTCCTCCTCTGAAGGGCGGCACGGGGCAAGCATGGGCAAGCTGAGCAACTCTAGTTGGATCCCGCCACACACGTATGGCGTATCTTGTACCAAACAAATCCTTGTCTCGTCGGAAAAAAACACCGAATTCCAAAATTCTTCAGGCAAGGCCGCGTGTTCTTGAGCGACTGTAGTCGGCGAACTCTGTGCTCAGGTTGTAGTCTGGGCACTCTTATTGGTCGGCGACACCTCAAACCTGTCGCAAGTATTCGTCTTCGTAATGTCGAGATCAATACTTGAACTCCCAACACATGTCTCATATCTCTTTGGAGTGCTGGTATTGCCATGGTCGGGTTTCTTCGGATAGTTAAGTGGATATAGCGGTTCTGCCGCTAATTAGTAACACGCCTTCTACCGCTTCTAGGTCTACCACGAAGAGAATTGGTCTGGAGATACCGGTTCCATACACGAGACACATCACTTTGCCAAACGCGAACTCTGTTTGCCACGAACCTTTGAGAATGACCTTCTTCAACTAAAGCCACTATTCTTGCACGGTCAATCTCACTTATGACTTGACGATTCATGTTTGCACTTAAAATCGTAAAAATCTAATGCCTTGAATGTTAAAATGATCGCACTAAAAATGTTATCTTACAAAAAAACTGTAAACATCTGTATATTGCAAAAAATACGGAACATATTGAAATGGTAAACATTGATAAACAAGCCAACAAAAAATTGTTAGCGCAAAAAAATTCCTTCGCATCCGAAGAAGGTGATGCAAAACTTTTGAATCTATGTGTATAATTTTGACACGCAGTATAAAAATTCTTTTGTACTGTTATTAAATTATTATGGATTTTAGAGCAACATAATTATAAAATATGATTTTTTAATCGAAATTATATGACGTGAACATCCTGGCTTTTTCTATACAAAAAGTATATGTGGTTCCATTGAATTATTATTAAGCATTTCTATTGCACTCTTTAATAAAATGGAATTGTGCTATTTGATGATTTTAACAATAACACTGTTGGTAAGTAACAGTAACAGTTTTTAGCAGGTCAAGTGAAATATTGAAGATGGTTGAGAGATGTCTTAAAATGTAACACTACTAAGAAAGGTTGATTCTCCAAAAAAACTGAACAGTTGAAAGACGAGTGGTAGAGAAAAACTGTATTGGAGAGAAGTGTGAGAACATTGGTGAAAAAAAGGGAACCAGAAATTTGAGAAATATTTTGGTGGACGAAAACCACATCATTAATTTGATATACATTTATGGAAAACAGTGTCAAAGAAGAAGCTGTGGAGCTAATCAGAGAGATTTATTCAGGTAAGAATTTGACTGGTTCGGACTTAAATATCTTTTTTTCTCTCGCAGTTCACAAACAACGGTGTTGAAACTATACCACAATTAGCTCCGAATGGATCATTCTACGCATACGGACAAGTATCCGGAGGTTTTTCCGCAAGTGGAGGTGTAGGTTATGGGGCACCTAACTCTTTAGGATCTTCCAGACAAAATGCTACAGGGTGAATTCGAAAAAATTAAAAGTAGCACTTGAACCAATGGCTGTTCTACTTAAACATCAATTTGTTAAATATCAATAAAATATAATTATTTATATAACGAATATTCTATAGATTTGTTTTTTTTAATAATACCTTCAACGTTCTATATTCGTGGACTATATAATGGCTTGATACCCCTGCTGGAGTTTCGCCGACTCACGCTTTCTTGATCCATTTTTTTTTTGGGGTGGATCAATCCCCGTTTTTCCTTTTAGAGTTTCTCTGTCAATGCTCTCTCCATAGTTTCCTATCCTTAGCTTTGTGCTTCCATCCTCCAATTCTGGCTCTTGTCATATCTTCCTTCACCTGTTCCAGCCATTTTATTCTAGGTCTACCCCTACGTTTTCTTCCCCCAGGATCCCATTGTGACATTTGCAGTGTTATTTCTTGTTCTTCTGCTCTATATATGTGCTCCAGCCATTTCATTCTTTGTCTTTTTATTTTCCTCACTATGTCCTCTCCTTCCAGTTCTTGCTCAATTTCATAGTTCATTCTTTGTCTGTATTCGTTATCTCTCAATATGATTGGTCCCAATATTGTTCTCATTATCTTCCTTTCTATTATTCTCAAGTCTTCTTCTTCCTTTTTAGTCAGTGTCATTGTTTCAGCAGCATACAACATGACGGGTCTTATTAGCACTTTATAAATATCGATTTTGGTTTGTCTTGATAGTAATTTACTTTTTAAAAGTACTAGGTTGAGAGAAAAATCTTAAATGATACTATTGCTTCGTTCTGGATGAAGCTAGAAGCCTGAATTCCCAGTGATCAAGACGGCGTAATACGGCGACATATTCCCGAACTACTTCAAATTTGAATTTATAGGACAGGCAATGACCAGAATAGAAAGGGAGCACTGAGACCGAAAAGATCCATTGTGCCCCCTGTGCCTCTCTGAGGAGAGTCTCAGAAACTAGTATCCTTTAGTCCTATTGCCCGGATGAATTTTAGGATGTCTGCAGGCTTCAACTCAGGTAAATGCTCCTCTTATATCCAGTAATCTCTCAGGTGTTGTGCTCTAGGATTCTGGAGTGCTGTGCAGTTGGAAAGTATGTGGATGGAGGTTTCTTCTTCCATGCCACAAAATCTGCACTATTTTGAGCTTTTTCAGGTGCCCATTCAGGCGACAATTTCCCGTTAGTATCCCTGTTGAAACTCTTAGCCCAGCTTTACTTTGACTTTTGCATTAATTTGATCTCTCAACAGGTTGTAGTCACCCAGAAGAGTCTTTGATTGTATAAGCTCTACTAGATCTTTCCAATGAATGGTCAGTTCTTCACTTTTTCTCGGCTTTACCTATTTCTTCCAATATTACATTGGGGCTGATTCCGCAAAAGGGTTCAGGCCCCCAGAAGGGTATTTCAGTCCCCTTTTTGGAGATAAAATGATCACCTCTAGCTTCGAATGATAGGAAACTAGCATACTATGGTAGAAGTTGTCCTATTGCTAGACAATCTACTGGAAACTCACTGGAGCAGGCGTCTAGGCTGAAGCCTGAGCCGTTAACTCAGTTTTCCTAGCTAGAGGTGATTCTGAAAATGCTTTCTTAAAAGGAGCTCACCTTGCGTGCTAATGATGTTTGTCAAACCCACCAAAACTATAATTGTATCTTTCACGATAAGATGAGAACGAAATTTCCAAAAATCTCCGCTATACGGTCACATACTAATAACATTATTTGTCGCTAAAATCTTGAAATTCAAAACTTTTATAAACTTATTTATCTGTAAAACGATGTTTGAACATGATCTTAGATCACGTACAGCTTTGACAGGTAGCTAATCAAAAGGAAAGATATTTGTGAAGCCATTTGCTTACCAATAAGGGGTATAAAAGTAAATACTTCATCTGTTCAATGCTGTGCTTCAATTTTCCTTTTATAGAATTAGCAGGTTATTGGAAAATATTAGAAGAGAGATTTTTTAAAGTTTTGATTCACTTTATCATTTCTGTAATGTTTTAAGTTAGAATGCAATTACAAAATTATATATTATGAATTATTATGAAATTAATTGGATTGTTATTATCAAGTGGTATATAAATTTTCCAACCGTGACTGATAAAAAGTTAATTCGTTTAAAATGGTTAGTGATTACACGTTATTTAAAATAATATTGAAATTTCATTTTTCACACCCGAAATAATTACAAGTACATTTTTGTTGTCACATTATATCAAACATAATGGTTCATGGTACATAATGTATTATACACCAAGTTGGTGAAGACTATTATTTCGCGAGGAGCTTTGCCCCGAGCGTAATAAAGTGCGAGGCTTATAAAAATGTCTTCACAACCATGGTGTATATAAAATTTTTTCCACTTCTAGCCAATTTTAAGACAAAGACTAAATGTAATTCACAAGCGCACCACGAAGAGCGTTAACCCCGTCGTCTGACTGACAAGCATATTGTCAGTTTTCAATATATTATGAACGTACTCGTTATGTCATCAGTCATTTTTGGTTTGCGCGAATTTTGAACTAATGGCATTTTCATTTAAATAATTTAATCTTGATAGGTAATTTCAAGCAGCAAATATTATGTTAAAGACAATCTCCTGGGTATACAAAATGATGTTGCACAAGTTTTTGTTGAACTTTTATCTCTGAATTCTCAAAATATTTGAATTTGTTCATTATTAACCTAGGTTAATAATAGAAAAAATTATCAACCACTAATAGAGAAATTCAACTTCTTGGTTGGCTAGAAGATGCAATAATTGTCAACTTCTCAGCTAGTAATGGAAAAAAGCATTTATTATACAGGGTGGGGCAAACTTCTGACATCGGAGGATTACATCGTTGTGGTGATAGATAGAACTTTATAGTTTTGTGTGAGCTAATACAGTTACTGAGGGCACATTTTGAAAATGCTTTCGATTCTACAGGGTGTTCCAAAACCACGTAGCAGCACAAACTTACATTTTTTTGTATGGAACGTACTATATTTTGTTTGAAAATCGAAAAGATCTCACCGAGAGCGTTACAAAAATATAGCACTCTAATATATTATAAGGGTGTTTTACAAAGATATGGCCAATTATTAGCAAAAAAGACCTCCTCTTTAACACTCTGCAGAACAGTAAATTAAAATAAATCAACAGGTCTTTGTGTTCAAATGTCATACACACATCATTGGCTGTGCTCAATATTAATTACTTTTTTATCTGTGGCTTTTTCAATACAGGGTAAAACAAAACGCAAATCAAGCAATATCTCAAAATTTTTAAATGAATCACCCTATAAGTCTTTTTACAATTTGTTAGTACAATTAATAAACTTTCAAACGATGTAGTAAACTTAGGGCATTAGTTAATGGAAAATCGTAGATATCTTATGATAATGGTCAAAAACAAGTATTTTACATACACAAATTAAATGGTATTGAATTTTTACATGCAACATCTTGTGAATTTTAACATTTCTAAGGCATAAATTCTAATCGTAATTTTGGATGCATCTAAAATATCTTTGACTTCTACTCTTACCATTAGAGGAAGGAAACAAGGAATTATGTTGGAAGAAATATTTTTGCTTACTGTAAGTAGGCTAATGTCATTATAGTACTAATAAATATAAACGCAGTTTGTAGTCTTCACGAAATCATTACTTAAGTCACCACAAACAGTATATCTTAGTTATGTAAAATGCAAGCTTGTAATTTATTTCCCAACTTTTTCTATTTTTGAAAAACTAACAATTATGAAAACCAACATTATAAGAACACTCACATTTACATAAATGAACATTGACATTCTATAAAAAGTATAGTAGTTTATGCTAAGTGTTCAAAATGGCGACCATTTACTTCCATACATTTCTTTTCAAAAACGAGATTCTTACTCTTTCCAACATAGCTGGAGTTATTGTGGAAAATGCGTTACGAATCCTTTCTTTCACGTCTTCTCTGGTAGTAGGTTCCGTTTGATACACAAGTTGCTTGATGTATCCCCATAAAAAGAAATCTATCGGTGTGAGATCTGGAGATCGAGGAGGCCACGAAATTGGTCCACCACGTTCTATCCACCTGTCGGTAAAATTTCTGATATACAGATGCTCCATCTTGTTGGAACCACAAGTTAACTATTGTGTTTGAATCAACTTCCTAAACACAAACGAAGAATACAGCAATATTTCTTTGACATTTATTAGTAGATACTATTTTGATAGTAGCCCACTTCATATAATCAAAAATATGGCTTGATTATGTTTCGCCCATTCTCAAACAAGCCTATAATAACAATTCTTGAAAGTGAAACATGAATAAATATGAAATTTTTGGTAATTCCAGGTACCTGCGGTATTAGCAGACATTTTATTTCATTGATTAGATATTGTAGATGCATCCAAAATTACGATTAAAATATATGCCTTAGAAGTGTTAAAATTTACAAGAGGTTGCATGTAAAAATTTAATACCATTTTATTTGTGTACGTAAAATACTTGTTTTTGACTATTATCATGAAATATTTACGATTTTCCATTAACTCATGCCCTAAATTGTACTACATCGTTTGAAATATCATTAATTGTACTAACCAATTGTAAAAAGACTTATAGGGTGATTCATTTGAAAATTTTGAGATATTGCTTGATTTGCGTTTTGTTTCACCCTGTATTAAAGAAGCCACATATGAAAAAAGTAATTAATACTAAGCACAGCCAATGATGTGTGTATGACATTTGAACACAAAGACCTGTTGATTTATTTTAATTTACTGTTCTGCAGAGTGTTAAAGAGGAGGTCTTTTTTGCTAATAATTGGCCATATCTTTGTAAAACACCCTTATAATATATTAGAGTGCTATATTTTTGTAACGCTCTCGGTGAGATCTTTCCGATTCTTGAACAAAATATAGTACGTTCCATTTAAAAAAATGTAAGTTTGTGTTGCTACGTGGTTTTGGAACACCCTGTAGAATCGAAAGTATTTTCAAAATGTGACCTCAGTAACTGTATTAGCTCACACAAAACTTTAAAGTTCTATCTCTCACCATAACGATGTAATCCTCCGATGTCAGAAGATTGCCCCACCCTGTATATAGTTTTGGGATGAAATACATCAACATAAAATTTGAAGCAATTTTGAAGTTTTAAAATTGTCAAAAGCTTATAGTTTCATTTTTTGGTGTAGAAAGGCTGAAGTACCACCTATGAGACGTTTCATAAGAAAACTCGTGACTAAAGAAACATTTTTGACACTGGGCACTTAATTTACTATTATTTATCAGTTAAATTATTTATACTTATTAATTGATGTTCACAATAGAACCTTCCATAGGTAAAAGTATACTAAAATATTAGACAGATTGAAGTTACCGGTCGAAAGTGTCTGTTAAAATTCACAATCCGCCCTGTATAATTAGTAAACAATGGTTGCAGACACTTTTTAATGATCACTAGAGTTGAGAGTATGTACTGCTCCTCATGACTCACTCTGTAAAATTATTCGTATTTCTACGTCTGTCCTTACAAATTTCAGAGGATCTGTAAATGCTGCATCATTAAAATCCTTATCAAATTTGATTAAAAGATTAAATAAGCATCCAATATTTTTGTTTTTCATAATTTCAATTGCTTCCAGTCTATATTAATGATGAAATATTTAAAATTTAAATTAGTGATTCCAATTTTTACACTTTTTTCACTGGCTACGTGTGAGCCCGACCAGAAAAATGATTGTATGATCACGGAATTTTCTCAAGTCTCTGATGTTCTAAATAGATGCACTGACATAACTGTTTCGAATCTAATAGTACCCGGTGGAGAAACCTTAAAACTGGATTTGCAAAAAGGATCAAGATTAACTTTCGAAGGAGTTACCGTTTTCGAAGTTGCTTATTGGGAAGGCTTTTTGGTACAGGTTTCAGGAGAAGGAGTGCTGGTTGAAGGAGCTCCAGGTAAAAATTTATCTGTTCAAATACTTTCTTTCTCCCATTTACATCGTTTCTTCTTGGGTATGAACTAAATTGTTATAACCTATAAATTGCAATCAAATTAGAGAAGCAAGGTTATCAAATAATGCAAAAAGAGATAGTTTCGTTTTCTGTCACCAGATAGAGTAACGCTTATATTAAATTCCCAATAGTCTTATGCCTTCCGTTATTTAGAATAATGAATATCCCACATGAAACATACAAAAGATATTGTCGTTAGTCTCAAAATAACTAAGAATCAGTTACATACGAAACTGTAGATTTGAATTCTTTATTTTAAGGTAGCATTTTAAATGCACAAGGAGAAAAATATTGGGATGGTCAAGGTGGCGATGGTGGTGTTACAAAGCCTAAATTTTTCCAGATTACCACTACTGGAGGATCGATTTTTAAAAACATATATTTACTGAATTGTGCACATTTTTGTGTTGGAATACACGCTTCGGATCTTACATTAACTGGCTGGACGATTGATGTGACTGCGGGAAATACGGTGAGGAATAAATAAAATCATATATGAGTCAATAAGATAAACTTTTTTCATAATTTTGAGGGAACGCGGCTTTGATGGCTTCTTCAGCCGCATTGCAAGGTGTTTTAGATGTAGGTTTCAAGGCATAGTATTGAGGAAATTTAGTTAGGTGCTCGAAAGGTTTAGTTCTGATCCAGTATTAATCTACTGCGGAGAGAGAAAATTTTGGAAAAAACTCAAAGCAATTCAGTCAGGACCCTTCCTTCCTTAGGGTAAGTCCGACGAAAAGACAAATAACAGTAAGTACTTGGATGAAAAAGCAGTCGAGATAATGGACAATGGAAATGACAAATGTCAAAAAGTTTATCAAAGAACCATTCTCAAAATTTACGGAGTACCTACAAGCAGGAAATGGTAAATAGCCAAAATCTTGCTTGGACTCCTAGCAGGGCACTATAAACAATAATCAGACATGTTTTGTCAAGAAGATTTATCAGCATAAGTGGTTGGATATATTCCTTAATCTCGTCTCGTTCAGACTTTAAGATATAAACGTGTTAATAACTGTTCTACAAGCTACATTTCAAGCTCTATGGTCAATAATAAAGGTGCCAGATATATAAGTCCTCAACCAAATCTTTATCACCGGTAATATTTATAAAAAAAAATATTATATTGTTTATTTTAGAGAGGAGGTCTTAACACCGATGGATTTGGTATAGGCAGGAGTGATAACATTTTGATTGAAAATTCCATTGTAATGAACCAAGATGATTGCGTTGTGGTGAATTCAGGATCAAACATGCTATTGAGAAATATACAATGTTATGGTAGTCACGGTTTGAGTTTTTCCGTTGGAAGCAGCAAGACAGACGATTCGAAGACTGGAGTCATGAAAAATATCACTTTCTCAGATTGTTTAGTAGCTGATGGAATATATGGGATTCATTTAAAAACGAAGAAAGGTACAGGGATTGTGAGTGATGTGACTTACCAGAATATAGTGTTTTCAGGTAAGTATTTTATTATTTTGCCTGTATTTTGGTGGGTTTTTTCCAATACAAATGCTGCGGTGTAGATAAAAATTGATCATGGAAAAGAAAATACAAAACAAAAAGCACAATTCACATTAAACAGGCATCAGGTGAGGACGTGGCAAAAATGACGCGCGGACTATGCGGTTAGTTGACGTGTACAATGCAGACAAAAAGGGGGAAAGTGTCCAGAAAATATATTCAATTTGGTTTTGGCCACAAATGTGGTAGCCAGCTGGTTTGAAAAATGGATTTTACAAGTAGTGAAGTAGTGTATTGGAATTGGTGAGCTAGACTAATGTTTCAGTTTCAGTTAAATTTTTTTCTCTTTACAGGTTTTTTTGGCTGCAGTATTCATTATTGTTTTTATTGAAACAATTAATTTGTTTAAATTATATTTATTATTTTAAAAATTGTTAGAACTAGAAAGTTTCATAGTGAGCTGTTATTATTATAGATTGAGTTCGAAAATATAAGTAACGAAGCTGTCTAATGCCCAGTGGTGGCAATAAAACTAACTAATGTCTAAAACTATAATTTTCTTACTCACTTCACTTAAATTATTCTTTGCCTTTCCAGGAATCCAAGAAGATGGAATCTATATCAATCAAGACTACGGAGATATCGGAAATTTATCACGTCAGATCGAAATTACTAATCTGAAAATGATAAACATATATGGTTCCGTACAAGGGTCTCTTACCAGACCAGTTCACGTTGTATGTAACGAGAACAAATGTTCAGATTGGACTTGGTCTGGTATCAACATTTTAGGAGGTGGAGACAGTTACTGTAACTTCTTACCTTTTGGATTTTCTTGTTAAACGTACAATATTTCCATTATAAGCCTCAATTTATGATATTGATGGTTATTAATAAATAATTTGGAAAAACTAATGTGTTTATATCACAATATAGCCGGAGTCACAATATAGCCGGAGTTATCGTCAATAAGAGAATGTGTGTTCGATGAGTCTTGGTCTACACCTCCCGATATAAAGATGTCTCTTAGGATAGGATGGACGATGACCTAGGAGGACAACACCTCGGGAGGATATACAATGGGTCACAGGTGGCCTGAGTGCTGTGAACCTACACTCACTTTCCTTACTCTAGAGATCACATTATAGCCAAACAATGAAAAGAAAACTGTCCAAATAACAAATTGGTCGGTGCAAGCTAAAGTTTTGTGACTTCCCACTACCATATACATACGTTTACCCAAAAATGATCCATGTTTTCGCATAAGATATTCTTAAAATTCTGCCTAATTCCAATTAAGTAGGATCGCGATCTTCTCCCAAAATTCCTATTCGAGAACAATTTTAAAACATTCCACTACCTTCCATATTTTCTCGTAGCATCTCACTGACGTTGTTCGCCTAGAGATCTTCAGTCTGCATTGGGTGATTGGTTGCTCTTTTCTAAACACTTATGATGATAAAAAGAATGATATTCTCATTGTAACCTGTTCTACTTCGTGTACCAACGTAGTTCACTCTGACCTGAATGTCCTAAATGGCATATTCATAGCTGCAAAAAAGATTCTCAGTAAGGTTCCCGTCTATACGGTTAGAGCAGACAAGCTGAAGCAGAAGAGACCTTGTGTCATATCAGTGGCAGTACTAGAATGTCACCATGCCTTGGTTGAGGCATGAACAATTTTGTCACACTGTCGTGCAGAAGCTCAAAAATCTGTCCAATATAACAGATTCAGCAGTACCAAGACCAGTGCGAAAGCACACTCAGAATGAGGTAACAAAAGGTGGGATTAACAAAATACTGCAAACTATCCAAGGAACTATTCTGACAATGCAGCAATAAAAGTAAGCTTCACGGTGACAAGGCGAAGCCTACGTTTTGTAACAAACTGTCAACTGAACAAAAATATTTATCCCAGAATGAGGCGCATCCTCAGATCTAGGCTGTAGACAGGAACATGAGCATATTATTTCTGATTGCTCAGATTTTAGTTCCTTTTGTGGACGTTATCAATTATGTTAAAACCATAGACTGGTTAACGTACTGAGAGGGACTTCCAGGAAGCCACTCAATCTTCCCAACTTGTTAGATCAAAAGGCGGGATTATGAACAAGGCAAGTCAGTGTAATAAGATACAATAAGGACACACTTTTTTGATTATCCCAAGTATTAAAATGTAAACGGTCGAATGTTGAAACTTTTCTTGAGAATTATTGATTATTTCAATAGTGTTTTTAATTACTAGATTTCACTGTCAAATTGTAAAATTTTTCCACCCGTTGGCTCAACAAAAATTGCTTATCGATTTACAACGAATCATAAAGGGAATGTCAGAGTTTGACAAATTTCCAATCGATTGGAAATTCCTTCTACGAACAAACCTTATCTAAGAATACATGATTGAAGTATTGATATTATTATCATCATCGTAAAGGATCTTTATCTGATTTGATTGTGTTATTCAAGTACATTATTCAAAATTTTTGCTACTTTGACATAAACAAGGTTCATAATACAATTTATCGAAAATGATTTGGTTGAAAACAAAAATACTGCTCTTATTCGTATTTATCTCAGTTACTTATGGCTCCGAATCTAGAAATAATAACAATTGTACAATAAGAGAATTTTCACAAGTGACAGAAATCATACGTAAATGTACGGACATAGTTATATCAAATTTAACAGTTCCCGGAGGAGAAACATTAAAAATAAATTTGCTAAAAGGATCAAGATTAACTTTCGAAGGAGTTATTGTTTTCGAAGTTGCCTATTGGCAAGGCTATTTAATAGAAATTACTGGAGATAATGTGGTGGTAGAAGGAGCACCAGGTGAATTTTTGAAGATCAATTATTAACCAATAGTTTATTATTACATTTATTTTGATTTAATCGTTGTTCAAAATTGGCTGTTTCAACTTTTCCTATGCCCACGTATTATGTTGACAATTCAAAAGATCAGTAACACTGACAATGGCTAAAACTATAATGACATTTGAGGAAGTTAAAAAGAAAAAGAAAAATGATTTCGGTCCTGTCAGGTTATGTATAAAGCATTTATAATAATTGTTAATACCAGCGAAAATTTAAAATAGACAATTTAGACTCTGTTTCGCATAAGAAGCCACGTGAAGTTTGCTAACTGTCTTGCGCAGAAACCAAAATCGGTCTTGTTTAAATATGTCGCCACGTAACCAAGATTCATGCCATTGGCGTTACAAAAGAACATCGCCAATGGTTAATTGAAAGTATAATCATTTCAACGATACCAAGTACCACGTACCAGTGACTATTGTATGTGAAAATGTATCGAAAAGCTTAAGAGGTTTCCCAAATCTGTTTCATTTAAACTATAATATGATAAATACCTACATTTTTTCCGTCGAACTTGCGTTATTGAGCTATATTAATGTTCACAAAATCATTCATTAATAGACGATATTGTATTAATAGACGATAGGCAACCAAACTTACAATAATATTAACAAGAAAAGGCATGAAACTGACTTTTACTATAAAATTCTTGTAATTTTTTACTTACTGATCGTTTTTATCATAAAATTTCACAAAACTACAATAATTACTAGTGTTAAAACACCCAAAAAAGAATTTTAAAAACAAAAATTGACATTTTAACCGGGGACCTTCTATGTGACATTATTAACGTATACAACAAATAAATAGGTATTCTTAGTTTTTAAATATTTAAAAAAAGGTTTCGAGCTGTAGACTCCGTTTCACGTAAGAAGAAACCATGTGAAGCTGCGGTCAAAACCAGCGCCATTTTGTTTAATTGACATTCGACTTCAAATCAGTAGCGTAATGCTTTCATATTTTGTTAGTTAACACCTAATAACAGTATTGAAAATGTATTTCTCTACGACCACCTTTAAAATTAGCTTTTTATATGGGACTTTCATCATAACACCCAAAAGCGTAAATGACCAATGCTTTTTAAATGGGGTTTTCATTTTAACACTCCTTTTTAGCTACGTAATTATCTAGTTGCTTTGGATTTAGTCGTTTGTTGTATAAACTTTTGTGTAAGTAAATTTGACGGAAGTGTCAGACATAGTGAAAATATTTACTGTTATATTTAAAATTTCAATTACATTTATTTTAAATGGAAGAACTTCGAGAAGAATGCACACCACCTGAAATTAGAATTCGTTGTGTATATTATAGAAAATTTACTTTTAAACATTTTAACTCCTTTAGAGCACATTTTTTTATTTTTTCTTCATGTGGTCGTAGATAAAGTTTTGTATGACACTTATGCATGAAGTACTTTTGCGAACTCGTTGCGAAAAAGGCACTCGCTACGTTCGTGCCTTGCATTTTCGCAACTCGTGCGCAAAAGTATAACTTCACGCACTTGTATCATAAAGCCCGCTACTCACTATTCGTTAACGCGTCGTTTCGTCGCAGTACTTCACGAATTTTTGCTTAGTGAGTATGACTCGCTTGCGCGTCGCTTCGTTCGAAGCGCGAATTAACGAAGTGAACCGACGAAACGCATTAACGAATCGCATCAACGAATAGTGAGTAGCCGGCTTAATAGTATATCAAAGTATAAGTGGATATTGAGTTCTGTGAATGTCAATAGTATTAATTTAAATACCATTTCCTAAGATTTTAAAAATCGAAATATTAATATTTCAAACAATACCAACGGCATTTTCCATTTTAATTTATAAATTTGACATTGTTAAATATTGTTTGAATAAAAGTTTTGACGTTACAAACTACTCCTGTCAGATCAATAATGAAAAAATTGTCATTTAGACATGATTTAGACTTCGTTTCTCGAGTTGTTGATGTTGCCACGGTAACTGCGTGTTTTAAAGTTCGACGTGCTTTAAATAGGTAAAATTGTTCACCAATAAAAAAAATAACTATTATTGTATGTATATTTTAAATGAAGCAAATTTTGGCAATTTTGTTCAAAAATTCCATTACAAAGGCACTTATCTTACGGATTATTCCAAAAAAGACTGAAATTCTGCAAAAATGGGAAATATTTGATATACATTTTGTTCCCGAAAGCTGTACGCTCACTTCACCAATCAAACACTCGGTAGAGAGTTGAAATAACCGATAAATTTTTTAGGAAGTATTTTAAACGCACAAGGAGAAAAATACTGGGACGGTCAAGGTGGTGATGGTGGAGTTACCAAACCAAGATTCCTACACGTTGTAGCAACAGGTGGATCTATTTTCAGGAACTTATATCTACTGAATTGTGCACGGTTTTGTGTAGGAGTCGGAGGTTCTGATCTTACAATAACGGGATGGACCATTGACGTAGCTGCTGGAAATACAGTAAGAAATAAAGGATTAATTTGTTACACAATATACTATTCTCTTCTTTCAGAGAGGAGGACTAAACACTGACGGTTTCGGTGTGGGAGGCTTCAACATTTTGATTGAAAATTCAGTTGTAATGAACCAAGACGATTGTGTAGTAATTCATTCAGGATCCGGGATGGTCTTTAGAAATTTACAATGTTACGGTAGCCATGGCTTAAGTTTTTCTGTTGGAAGTAGTAACGATGATGCAAAATCTAGTACCATCAGCAATATTACATTTTCTGATTGTATGGTAGCTAATGGATTATACGGAATACATTTGAAGACCAAGAAAAGTGCAGGAACTGTTACTAATGTCACCTACAGGAATATTGCTCTTTTAGGTAAAACCTGAATTTGAATGTACAGTTTTTTTTTGGAATTTCTCAATGTTTTTATCGGGAAAAAAGGTGAACCGTTATTGGAAAAGTACCGGAAGTTTGCAAATGTAACACAGAATATTCATTATTTATCCTAATTAATTTTCTCTTCCTTCAAAAAACTTCCTTTCTACATAATTCATTCGAATGAAGTTTGTTGGTGACTAGATATCCATAAGAATAGGAGCATACTACACAACCATATACAATCGAATATACTCCCGGATGACTACAACCTGTTGATATCAATGAATGCCTGAGTCAGAGTGAAACTGCTCTAAGAGCTTCAACAGAATGGGACATTGTCGCCTGAATGGGAAATCTGGAAATGCTCAAAATAGTGGAAAAATAAGAATGTCGATTCTGTGGTACGAAAGAAAAAACGTCTATCCACACTCTTGCGGATTGCACAGCAATTCAGAATCCTAGAGGAGACTACTGGGTAGAAAAGTGACACTCATCTAAACTAAAGCCTGCAGACATCCTAAGAATTTTTCGAGAAATAGGTCTTAAGGAGCAACTAGTCTCAGAGATTTTCCTCAGGAACTAAGTAGAAGTAAGGGAATGTCACCCCAATATACATATACTATAGTTTATTCACGCTAAAAAGACGATGACGTGGCAAAACAAAATATTGTGATGTTGCCAAGCTGTAGTTTGTTTTCTTCGGAAACTAGAAAAGTCAATCTGATGTTAGATTAACAGTTCTCAATAATAATGAATACAAATAGCGAATACTATTACTTTCGTCTCTTACAGCAGGAAGCGAGAGAAGCGGGCCCCCATTTCGGCATTCTCGTTCAAAATAGCTTAACAAAATGTTATCTCTTGACATTTACAGCTGCTTTGGCATTTTATTAACTACACACTGCAGATTTGCCTGAATAATTAGTGATGAAAATAACTGTTTTTTAATCTTAAAGAAACCATGAATTCAAAAGCACAAAAAACTTTTGAATATTAGACGATGATCGAATGTCAATAAACATCAAAACAAACTGGGGAATTTCACCAGTTGCCCTGGCTGTTGAGGATAAATTGTATCTACGGTAGGTAAATTAATATTTATTCTGATAAACAGGAAAGTAACTAAAAATGACGTCATCGTCTTTTTATCATGAAAATCCTATATATTAGAATTTTAATTTTAGTCAGTATAATTTTGTTTCAATATTTTATGTGCCCCAGCTATTATTCCTTTTAGGTTGTGGCTCAAAAGTGAATATATTTTTTTGGTCCAGAGACATTCTTTTTAGGACTTATTGATACAATAAGTATGATACATTACACGATTAGGCGGTGGTAAGCTAACCTGCTCCACTAATCCGACATGGATGTAGACTGGTCGTCGGAATTTATAGCATAAATAAATTGGTCGCAGGATATCGGGCTTGGAACGTAACATTATACATTATAAAATGAATAAATTTCAACAATAAATATCTACATGTATGTATGTATGTATGTATTTTGGGGTGACATTCACTGAGACCTAAAAGATCTATTATGCCCCCTTACTTCTACTCAGTTTCTGAGGAGAGTCTCAGAAACTAGTAGTTCCTTTAGTCCTATTTACTGGAGGAATTTTAGGATCTCTGCAGGCTTCAACTTAGGTAAATGTTCCTCTTCTATCCAGTAATATCCCAGGTGCTGTGCTCTAGGATTCCGAAGTGCTGTGCAGTTGGAAAGCATGTGGATGGAGGTTTCTTCTTCCACTATTTTGAGCTTTTTCAGGTGCCCATTCAGGCGACAATGTCCCGTTAGGATCCCTGTTAAAACTCTTAGCGCAGTTTTACTTTGACTTATGCATTCTTTTGATCTCAACAGGTTGTAGTCACCCAGAAGAGTCTTTGATTGTATAAGCCCTACATTACATTGGGGCTGATTCCGCAAAAGGGTTCAGGCCCCCAGAAAGGTATTTCAGTCCCCCTCTTTGCTAGTTCATCTGCTATTTCATTCCCTTCTATTCCAGTGTGTCCTGGAATCCATAGTAAGGTGACTATGTTGTTCTCGCCTAGTTCATTGAGTTTGTCTAGGCATTCCCACAACATTTTGGAACTGATTACACAAGAGCTCAGTGCCTTAATGGCTGCTTGACTATCCGACATTACGATAATCCTTAATTAAAACGATATTAATAATGCCATTGACATTGACTGTGTTATTATTTCGAAGAAACATCTTTAAGTATATGTATATGTACATAATACGATAGACTGCAGATATACGAAGCACATGTTTAGTACGCAATTAAAAAAATATATAAACAAGTATGAATAATGCACTTTACATTGACTAGGTTATGATTTCAAAGGAACATTGGAGTATATGTAAACACTGTGTTATTTATTATAAGATGCGACATAGGGATTCCTGTACAAAACTGTCAAACGCGAGCTAAATTTTTTACCAAATAGCGTTCATGAAAAATAATAACAGATTTGGAAAGGTCGTTGAAAAATAAATTCCAATGCACTTTTAATTTTCTTAAATTCGTTCTGGTTAAATAAAAAAAGGTGGATAGTTATGTTTAAAAAAGTCGAACTTCATATTCATACCACTTTCGAATGATTTAATCCGCTTAGGAGGTAGCCAAGAGTGTAGGGGCTCGGGAAATTTAAAAGTTGATGCTTAAGTATGGTGGTTCGATTCGCCGCTGTGGTGAATTTTTTTCTGTTCAGCTCTTTTTCAAAATTTTTGTCTAAAAAACATTAAATTTAAAATAAAGCAAAGTTATTGGTTTCAAAAATTTATTTATTTATGTATTAATAATGTACGGAGGAACTTTTATGATCGTTTGGGACACTGTTTAGCAGCAAATGAAAAACTATTTGAGCAATTATTTAAATAAATAAATTTTTGAAACAAATGACCTTGCTTTATGTTGAATTTAATGTTTCTTAGAAAAACATTGTAAAAAAAGAACTAAAAATAAAAGGAAAAACAAATTTCACCACAGCGGCGAATCGAACCGCTATACTTCGGAGATCGACTTTTTTAAATATAACTATTCATTTTTCCAATAAACCAGAGCGAATTTAAGAAAATTAAAAGTGCATTCGAACTTATTTTTCAACGACCTATCCAAATCTGTTATTTTTATGAACGCTATTTGGTTAAAAAGTTTGCTCGCGTTAGACATTTTTGTACAGGAATCCCTATGTCGCATCTCATTAAAAACACAGTGCATAATAATAATTTAATATACTATGTATATGTATAATGATGTCATAACAGCCAGGGGGAAATTCGAAAACACCCTTTGTGATATTGTACAAAAGGGTCTGAACTATACAAATAGCTGGTGTAGGCAAGTGGGACTTAGCATCAACCCCACTAAAACCATCTTGATAGCCTTCACTAACTTGATGGGAACGAGATTGAATGGAGACAAGAAGTCAAGTATCTAGGTTTAACTCTAGACAGTAAACTCCTGTGGAACAAACACGAAAAGGAGATTACATACAAAGCAAAAATGGCTCTAATGGTGTGCAGAAATCTAGCAGGAAGAAACTGGGGTTGTAACCCAAAAATCCTAAGCTGGATGTACACTGCCATAGTGAGACCAATCATCACTTATGGAGCCATTGCGTGGTGTAGTAGAACTAGCCTATTGACGACGAGAGAAAACCTCTCCAAAATTCAAAGACTAGCCTGTATATGCATTACAGGAGCAATGAGAACATGTCCAACGGCAGCCATGGAAGTGATTCTCAACCTCACCCCTCTACATATGGTGGTGGAAAGCGTTGCAGAAAGAACAAGATACAGACTAAGTAGAGAGGGAATCATTAAAGAGAAAACCACCTCCTCACTTCTTAGAAATCAGACAACCTGGGACAACTTTTCAAAGAAATTCGTTACGGAATTAAGCAACAAGGAATAATGGGATCCAAATACCATTACCAGACTTGGAAAGAATGCCATTCAATGGTGCACAGACGGCTCAAAAGCAATAGAAGGAACTGGGATAGGAGTGTTCGGGCCAGGAGCCAAACACTCTGAAAGCTTGGGAAAAACCCAAAGTATCTTTCAAGCGGAAATCCACGCTATAAGAAAGTGCGCCCAGTTCAATATTGATAAAGGGTTATCATAATGTCGGATAGTCAAGCAGCCATTAAGGCACTGAGCTCTTGTGTAATCAGTTCCAAAATGGTGTATGAATGCCTAGACAAACTTAATGAACTAGGCGAGAACAATATGGTCACCTTACTATGAATTCCAGGACACACTGGAATAGAAGGAAATGAAATAGCAGATGAACTCGCGAAGAGGGGGATTGGAATACCTTTCTGGGGGCCTGAACCCTTTTGCGGAATCAGCCCCAATGTAATATTGAAAGAAATAAGTAAAGCCGAGAAAAAGAGAAGATCTGACCATTGGAAAGATCTAGTAGGGCTTATACAATCAAAGACTCTTCTGGGTGACTAACCTGTTGAGATCAAATGAATGCATAAGTCAAAGTAAAACTGCGCTAAGAGTTTTAACAGGGATCCTAACGGGACATTGTAGCCTGAATGGGCACCTGAAAAAGCTCAAAATAGTGGAGGAAGAAGAATGCAGATTTTGTGGAATGGAAGAAGAAACCTCCATCCACATACTTTCCATATCACAGCACTCCAGAATCCTAGAGCTCAGCACCTAGGAGATTACTGGATAGAAGAGGAACATTTACCTGAGTTGAAGCCTGCAGACATCCTAAAATTCCTCCGGGAAATAGGACTAAAGGAACTACTACTACTCTCCTCAGAAACTGAGTAGAAGTAAGGGGGCAAAATAAATCTTTTAGGTCTCAGTGAATGTCACCCCAAAATACATACATACATAATATGTATAATACTTTGCGTTTTCGAGAATATAGGAGAAAAAAATATGTTTCCATCAATTTTTTATTTCATTTTAGGAATTCAAGAAGATGGAATATACATAAACCAAGATTATGATGATATTGGAAATGTGTCGCGGCAATTCGAAATTACCGACTTAAAAATGATAAACGTGTATGGATCTGTACAAGGAGAGCTGTCTAGACCGGTTCACATAGTGTGCAACGAAAACAAATGTTCCAATTGGACTTGGTCTGATATCAACATTTTAGGAGGTGGTAATAGTTTTTGTAATTTCCTACCTTCCGGTTTTTCTTGTTAAATGTTTACGTGAAAATAGAAATGCTGTTAATTATTCAATGTTTTTTATGTCTCTGTATAATAGATTCCAAATAAATAAAAGAACGTGAACATAATCCTTGAAATAAATTTTATTGTTTTCAAGTTGCTGTTATTTCATATATTTTTGTTACAAAGTCCGTAGATCAATTTAAATGAATTATAGTTTAAAATAATTAAAAAACAGATTTTACCGGTAATCGAATTACAAATAAAAAAAATAATCCATTTTAGAATAAAATTATGAGAAAATTAATCATTATGGTCATAACTCTATATAAATTGTTATAATTTTAAAAAAGGTTGTAGTGCCAAATGTGACTGTAGAAATGTAGGGTTAGTGTGTTCTCCAGCGTGTACCAATTGTCAAGGTCAGTTCTGCTCAAATGTTCAATTGAATAACACAAAAGAACATTCATATGTATATTGATGAAGTGTCAACTGATTCATCTTCATTTGATCAATTTATGAACACTCAGAAACAGGAAGAGGAGGAAGAAAAAGAAATTTAAGAAGACATACTGTTGAAGTTGACTTAGAATCAGATCAAAATATTCAAAGAAATCAGAGCTACAGACAAACTCAAAAACCAATATCAATAATCATCATGCACTTAGGTTAGGTCAGGTTCTATGTGAGTGGGGACTTCGCAACACCTCCACTGCGAGCTTCGTTAGGTCTATTGTGGTTTAGAGGAGTGGACCTCGATAAAAAAATCCGTAATCTACGTTGTTAGCAGCCGTGACAATGGATGTATGGCTGCGTGAAAGTCAGTCATTAACGGTGCCTCCGGGATACCTGGAGACCTCCCGGAGTACCCAACCTTACTACCACAAGCGGGACTCAGTGAGGGTGGACATTCAATTCCCTAGCTACTCATGGGATATAGTATGAAGTATGCAAGGAAAGTGGAACAGGAAGCAGTGGAGGAAGAGAGAGAAGGAAATGGAATTTTTGGGAAATCCAGGCTGGTGAAACGAACACCTGATAAGGCGGGAGAGACGGGAGAGAGTGAGTGGAGTGATACTGGGGTGAAAAGGAAGGAGGTGTCGACTCTGGAGAATAAGGAGCAGAAGAGGAAACAGAAGCAGAAAGGAGGGAGGAAGTGAAGAGTGAAAAAGAGGAAGAGAGGGAGAGTGTAGAGAGATTGAAGGAGATGGTAAGGCGACTGGAGAAGAGGGTGAAAAGGCTGGAAGAGCAGAAGTCGGTAGAGAGAGGAACGGCATGAAAATGGCGGTGGTGAGGATGGAAAAAGCGGAAGCTTTACTAGGAAAACGGGAGATTAAGCTGGACCTCTTAATAGGGTGAATATTATAGAGGTTAGAGAAGAAGGCAGATGTTTTGGATGTGGAGTGAGGGGCCCCCAGGTAGCGGGATGTAAGACAAGGAGAGTGGAGAAGATTAGGGAATGCTGGCTAAGTAAGAGCGTGGGGCACATGGCCAGAAACTGTCGGCAAGCCTTCCTTTGTAGGGTATGCGGGGAAAGCCAGGGGAGGCAGATTGTAGTAGGGGACCGAAGGGAGTTGATGTAGACGGAGATGAAAAAAATTTGAGGTACTCTCTGTACCCCTCAGAGGGGACGAGTCTGAGCAAGTAGGAGGAAGGAGAAAGCAGACAGCGGGAAGAAAAAATGTAGAGGATAGATGGAGGGTGTTACAGATGAATCTAGTGGAGAGCATGATTGTGAAAGAGAAGGCATGTGAGAGATAGGAGTGATAGAAGGGAGTAGATGACAGAGAGTGTGAGAGGGACTGCCGCCCGCCTTGAAGTATGCTAGGGTAGTGATTCCGAGGCGGGGGTAACGGCGAACTTGAGGTGGGTTTGGTTGGTAGGCATTCCCTTGGGGATGAGTCCAACACTGTCTGGGTACTGGTTAGAACCCATTCGAACATGAGTTTCCCATCTCAGCCCGAAAAAAAGGTCTATTATTGTGGTTCACGAAGTCCATGGTTGTATATGGTGATACTTTTTTGAAGTCGTTCAGCTCTAAGGTACTAAAACCAGATATATTATACCTTATCCTGCCCAAGACTGGGCATAAGCATAGTATGTGCTCCGCTGTTTCCTCCTCCAAATCACAGAACCGACAGTCCGAGGTCTGAACCAGACTCATCTTCTTTAGATGGTAATTTAGTCGACAATGTCCTGTAAGCGACAGAATGCATAGGTTTGTTCCACTCCATTCCAGGATCTGCTTATTTTTTGTACTCGAAGGGTAGTATATGAACGCCTTCGAGTGAGAGAGCCCCGGTATGTCTGTCCAGTACGTGTAGGTTTTCCTCTCCGCCCAGGTGGCTATGACCGATCTAGCAGTGCTTACAGCAAAGCCAAAAAAATAGTTCCGGTTCGATAAATGAAGTCTATGATCCCTTTTTTGCCAGAGTGTCGGCACTTAAAAAAGTATTGACGTCATAACAGTTGGTGGAGTAGGCCTACCGGGGAAGACACGTTAACAAAAAACGCACCAAGTACACTACCTCACAGATGGCGTTGAAATGTATGCATATCATATAGAACGTGAGTTTTAGAGTCGCGAAATAAGAATGAAATAAGATGATTCTTAAAAAAACATCCTATTTATTTTTGTAAATAATATTAAGATCTTTGGTTTGAGGTGAAATTTGGATGAAAAAATATGGAAAAAATACAAAAAAACCTAAAATTTTGTACATATGGGATCGATTGAGACTTTTGACACTTAATTTCTAATGGTAAGCCCATTAGTGGTTCGCACGAGACCAACAAGTCGAGATTTTCACAAAGCCTTGTCTCGTCTCGTCGATGCAATAAGTTTCGTCTCAAGTCTCGTATCGCAGCCTCTCGTTTCCCGTACGAGAATCTCGTAAAAGTATCGAAATCTCATCATTCATAATCTTATTGTTTCAGTGCAATAAGGAATACTTGAATACTTGCTATAATATAAGAGTCGGAAGATCGACGAAGAAGAAGAGGAAGAGCGACTGCTATTTAACGAAGACGACAATTCACTTTCAGTCACATTATCACTCAAACTATAACACTGGTACGTGAATATCCTCAGCTCCACTAGAAAAATTACCGGAAGTCTCGTCTAATCCGAGTAGCTCGTCTCAAAAACGAGACGAGACCATGCGAGACTCTCGAAAACGAGAGTCTCGTGCGAATCACTAAAACCCATGGTCCCCAGCAAATTTTGGCTTGAATTTTTGTTATTTGACCACTATATTTGTGGCTAATTTGACCGGACTATTAGCTTAGGACAGTGAATGAAAGCACTGATTTTATTTGAAGTTATTGTGGGAATTTCAACATGTTCACTGATTTATGGAACACCCTTTGTATCAACAACGTAGTTATATAAAAGTGCACTTTATTTAAATATTTATTTATTGATATAAAGTAGTTACTGGTTACAATTTTAATAAAAGTTGCAGCAGATAAACATAGGTGCAGTTACAGTTACAGTTGAGTTTTTTCATATTTACTATGAGTACAATGGATCCTTACTCTAAAAATGTCACCACTGGTAAGTATTTTAAAGAATAAATAAAACAAGGATTATCTATGAATATTTTCTACATTCGTATCAAAATATAATTATTGAAAATCGCAGGTTTAATTTTGAATTTAATTTTAATTTAATTTAATTAAGTTTGAAATTTTCACAATACAATCACAATACACTTCTCATCTGGCTCTCTAGTACTGAAATTCTTTGAATGTTCAGAAAGAGGTAAATGATTTTGTACGTGATTTGGGGTTTACGAAATATTGCTGTTATCTTTGTTTGTGGGACAGTCGTGCAGTGAATGAACAATAGGGTCAATTCTATGTATAAGAAGTGGTTAAAAATTAACGGTACACCGTTAAATTTGACAAAGTTTATGCTATTATAAATGTTTTAATCTATGCATAGTCGAGATTATGATTCAAATTTTAACATGTATGGTATCCAATAAAGAGTTTTCCGTTAATACTTTAAAACTTAATATGCATACAGACTAGCAAAAATGGGTTAGAAGATTGTCTTATTTTTAACTGTGCGTTAAAACTTAACGTCTGCTTACAGAATTGCACCTATATTGTGAGGCAAATTTTGCCGGAAAGGCCCGAATTTCAACCAGAATCTCAATAAGTATGTGGCTCTTGTGGACCCAAAAAATAATATTTTGCTTCCACCACACATTACCTAAGCTTGAACTAATGTGAAACTTTGTGAAGGATACGATTGAAGAGGGTGAAGGATTTAAATACCTAACGTCACATTTTTCGTAACCAGTTACATAATGAAAAATATTATGTAACTGGTGATGAAAAATTAATTTTGTCCACGACCACCTAATAATAAGTCGATATTTTACCTCCTAACAAAAGGTATATGGTACCCATATATCTACTAGAGTGAATTATGGTTCATAATACACTGGAGTGTATTATGGTTCATAATTCGCGACTAGAGATGGGGGTACAATAAGAAATAAACTTTTAAATCTGTGTATTTTGTTCAGGAAATTTGTTTCTGAAATATATCGTATCGATAAAATATCGAAATCTTTAGTATTGATACTTTTCATGACAACATTTTTTTGTATTAAGTATTTCAAAACAATATATTTATAACGGTACGTTGTATTGATACTTTACACGGTATCGCCCATCTCTATATATGTCAAATTATTTAATTTTGACGTTAGTAATACCAAATTGTTACGAATTTGCTCTATTTCTGCAACGATGAATTCATTGAATTCGGATAGTGGAAATGAACGTTCTTGTACACCAACTGAAATAAGAAAACCGGCGAAATTAACGACTATAGGACTGCTGCCAGAAAAATCGAAATATAACTATATGTTTACATATTATAACTTCATGAGCTGGAGGTTAGTTGACTTTTATTTAATAAAGAAATCAAGGGTCGTGGATAAAGTATAGTATTCTACTCGCAATTTATGGCCAATATTCACTCGGGTGACTTGCGCCCCTCGCCTGCGGCTCAGGACGCAAACGTCACCCAGCGTGAATAATGGCTATCATTAATTGCTCGTTTAATAATATACTATTATCACCAGGTAATTAGGCAATCCAGATCACGTGACCTAATATGTCCGTGCAGGGCAAACAATTTAGACAGATAGGTTAGTTTTGTATTGTCTATTCAGTCATAAGCAGTGCTCAAGACTTTTTAGTCGAATTTATTAGTATATTTTGCTTCAATTTAGTATATTTTATTAGTGTTTAGTATTTTGTTCATTTGATTAGTATTTTTTATTTAGAATATATCACTTTTCTTAGTTTTTATAAATATTGTTATTGAACAAAACTGAACAAAATGCCTGCTACATACAGCCGGATATTTGATTTTTGATTCTGTTAAATCATCTTTATTAATTGCTGCTAACCACATTTCTCTACGCTTCTCACGTAATTCATTCTTGTGCACCAAAAATGTGTTTTTTAAAACAGCTTGGACCTTAAAAAAGCTTACTTGGTCTCGGTTTGAACGGCTCCCACAACCGACTATAATACAAGTTGTTGGCATTTCGAAGTAGGTGTTTCACTCCTGAAATCCGTAAGCATAAAAGTTAAATACTGCAGGTGATGCAACTCCAATTCAAGCAAGTGAAATTTTAAAGCTAGCAATTTCATAAAAGTTTCACTTTCATTATAATATTGTATATGTTTTAGTCAGTGTGTACTTACCCGTAAATATTAAATATAATAATTCTTGATAGTCTAAAAACCACTAATAAAAAAATAATGTTCTTTTATAGGTAGGTATACAATCAAAAGTTGGTCCTAAATTGATATACCCAGCTTCAAAGTTTTATAAAACTGAACTTTTTATTGTATATCATTAGTATAGAGACACCAAAGCAAAATAAAAGCACCTTTCTCCAAAATAAACACTTATGTATACCAAAATCCACGGTCTACAATGTATTAAATCACATTTGTTTGCCCTGTGTCGCCATATTGAATTTTATTTGACAGGTCACTGGATTGCCTAATAAAAACAAGAGAGAAAAGAAGAAAGTTTAATGTCATAATATAGAAAAATAACAATAATTAGAACTGAAGAGAGCTACTAACAATATGAACAACTAGAACAATTCACTTTTTATTTTATGCATAATGATAAATTAATAAAGAAAACTCTGAAATTAATCTATAAAATAAAAGTATTGTCTTGTGTAATATTGTTTGCATAGCTTGTAGGAATCAAAAAGTGCTATTTTCAAATCACTCAATCACTTTCGATACGGCGATAATATTGCTAGTTTCTGCCATATTTCTGATGTCATCTGTCAAAATTGTACATAAACCTGACAGATAGATTGGTTTTAATACTCATTTAAAGAAAACTGTTTTCGGTATTGGGTGAATATGGAGAAAAAACAATTTCGAGTGTTGATTAAACATTATTCTTTACGTGGAAAAACAATTGAAGAACTGAGGAAAATTACGTAAATATTATCCTGAACGTGCTTTGTCCCATCGAATGATTTGTGAGTGGTTCCCTACTTCGAAAAGTAGGCACATGAACACGGAAGATGCTGAGCGTCCTGTACGTCTTTTACTGTAACTACTCCAGAAATGGTTGATAAAATCCGTTTCCTTGTACTTAGCGATCGTCGATACCTAGCTAGTGTGATACCTAGCTAGTGGAATAAATATTCCAACCGAATGAGTATGCGTATGGGTATGAGATGTGCAGATGACCAAAATCGATACAACGCGGCAAAACCGCATGTATAACAGTAAAGGTAACTCAATAACTCAACTTCAAATGACGATGTTTTTAACTTTACTGGTATACATGCGGTTTTGCCGCGTTGTACCGATTTTGGTAATTTGCACATCTGTGACGTAGCACCTATGAGGTTTTAAACTAACTCTACAACACGGTACTATTATTCGAATCTGTGGCTTTTGCTCCTTGGCTTGGATTGATAGAATTATCGATTATGATAATGTAAATTAAAATTGGGAGACACAAAAATTTGTATACTTAAATAATTATCACATGCTTCTAATTATCAGTTAAAACGTTAAAAATTATCATAAATAAGCCTTTGTACCTTATTGTATAGAAGGTTTATATATTATTTATATATTTTTATGAAATTCAATTCATCCTAGCTTATTCAATTTTATATTTATTTTATAAAAAGTGCAATCAAAATTTCCCTCTTCTGATGCAAATTAAGATTTTTTGTTTGAACAAATATTAAAAGAAAATAGTGACACTTTTTATTAAATAGAAAATTTATTTCTGTATATAAAATACATTCAAATATGTTATGAATAAAAATTAAGTACAAAAACTGAAACCGGAAATTATGTCTCACATTTCTTCAATAAAACGCCCTATTTATTTTTATGTGAAAGCTGAAAATGATTAAGTTATAGTTCATTTACGATAAGTTTGCAGTTTTGACTTTTGTAGTAACAATTGCAGCCACTGAACTAAATATCCAGTGTAAATGGAATAATTAATCATATAAATGGGGAAGTTACGGTCCAAAAGTTGGCTGCCGTGTCCGGGGTTGCCAGATTTATTTTGTCAAAATCAGAAAATTTTATCAGAATTTCTTAAGTTTGTTTGTCGTCTTCATTCGCATTTTATGGTTTGTTATTTACTGTGTAAGATATAATCTGTTATTTTCATAACTATTTAAAAGAGAGCATCAAACACTGCGTCGCAATGTATGAGTCTTTATCAAGTGGTTGCAAGGAGATGGTAGCATCCCTAATATCATATTCTGAGAGATAACGAGATAACGGTGGACCGCTAATTCCTATTTCTTCTGTGAGAGATGTGAGTTTTTAATGAATACATTATTACTTAATACTACAATAACAATGCAATTCAACATGTGCATGAAGGTAACATTTTTAAGTTAAACTTATGGTTTCAAACTTGGACATCCTGAAATTTATGTATTTATTCATCAAAATTTTAAAATTCCTGCTCTTATTTATTTTTGAGTTGAATGTAATCTTATACAATAACCAACTTATCAAAATAATTTTATGCCAACACCCGGAAAAAAATTACAACGTGGCAACGATGTACAACATCTGTTATGTTTTGTTATTGCAAACTTATCGTAAATGAACTATATTTTGTTTTCAATGATGATTTACACATACGTTTTAAATAAAAAACAATTACATGTTTTGCCTGCTAACTAAGACCTACGTTTAAAAAAAATTATACCGAATGTTTTTAAGAGTATAACGACTAAAATGGGTCAGAAACTTCTAGGACACTTAGTATAAAATAGTTTAAATTATCA
>CAJUYG010002432.1:17856-32292 GCA_910591675.1 Galerucella calmariensis | reverse complement strand
ACAAAGCATAATTGTGCAAGGTCGAATTTGGTAGATGCCCCTTAAGGCGGCGAATATTGACCATAAGTACCTACAAGGTTCGTAACATTTTTCGCATTTTTGCAATTTTTTCGCAAATTTATTTCGGAATAATATAGGTGGACGATTTCGAACAAAAAAAAAACGCGTGGGTACACGAGATTAGGTTGTACACTGTATTATTGGACGCACACGAATTCCCGTCAGGATAACCACTCTACCTGTGTCATAATTAGGGCACGTTAAGCTGTCACTCGAGTTCCCGTCAGGGTGAAAACTGACCTGTTTAAAAGGTGTTTATTTGGGCAGGGATGAGTTGCGCGCAGCGGTCATTTTCTACCTGAATACGAGTAAGAACACCAAAATTAGGAGCCGAATTGCGCGCAATAAGATAAACACAAAATTAAGGAGATTAAGGAAAAATAAAATAAATTAAATGGTGAAGGTATTTGTACATTTATTTCAGGAATAATAAGACACCCAACCTAACCTAACCCCGCCAGGGTAAACTATTATGGCAGTCCCGATAACAGAACAGATTAAATAAACTGGACGGCAATTCGAGTCCGAGATTAAGATACCTGCAAGAGTCGAACGGGAACTCATGTGTATTATATTGTTCATTGAGGAACCTGACGGTAATTCGTGTGCTCCGGTGTTATTTATAAGATGCGACATAGGGATTCCTGTACAAAACTGTTAAACGCGAGCTAACTTTTAACCAAATAGCGTTCATAAAAAATAATAAAATATTTGGAAAAGTCGTTGAAAAATAATTTCAAATGCACTTTTGATTTTCTTAAATTCACATTTAATGAAAAAATTGATAGTTATGTTGAAAAAAGTCGAACTCCATATTCATACTACTTTCGAATACTTTTAAGGGCCCGTTATTGAATGAAAATATGACCGTAAAAACATGGCTTACGTTTTTCATTCAGTTAATTTTTATTAATAATTTTAGATGAGACACAAAGTGTTATATCTATTGCCAAACTGTTAAGGTAGTGCATCATAATTTATATGGGTTTCTTGTTAGTAATAAATTCAACAGACGTTGTCAAATATCCCCAATTTTGGGCAATGAAGATTGAAATGATATAAAGGTGACACATCCTTCATAACAGTATTATAGACAAATGTGTGACAATGCAGCGAAAATATTGTTATTTTATCAAGAACTGAATGAAATAAAAGCGGCATAATTAGCGCCGTAATTCAAATATGGTAGCCAAAAACTCAGTCTTATTTGGTTGAACCGATTTGGCATCAGAGAGAACTGACTGAATCAGTATCATTCGAGTGATAGGTATATATCGAGAGGATAGTTTCCGATATGAGACTCTAATTTTCCAATCCAGTGTTGCCAGAACGGATACAATTGTATCAGATTTCGTACTCTCGATAAATGTAGGTACACTGGTACAACGTGTGTAATGCAATAATATTGGCATGTTAACTTTTAATAGCGAAAGTATTAGTTATACACGACTTCAAAGCGTTTTTCATATAGACAATCAAAGATCTCGCATTATATCTTCTCTTTTTAATAATAAATCACATTAAGCTAAGTTAGATGTTTAAAAGTGATTTCATTTATTTATATTGATTTATTCAATTGAATGTTGTTTGTTTTCGTAGGTTTGAGTAAAATTAAAGGATTTGTCATGGTTTTTTAATATTTTTGGTATTTAGGCTAAGATCTGGTAAATAATTTAGGCAGTAGCTGGCAACAGTGTTCTTGCTTTCGTTCCAGTTTAGGATAGGATAGGATGGTTTTAAAAACGTAAAACAAACATGACGTACACACGGAGGAAAAAAGCGTCGTACAAAATTTATATACAGTGTGGAAACCACTTATGGAATAAAATTATTTATGTCATTATTTTAGAAAATTATAAAATAGGCCGAGACTCGTCAACTTTTGAATTGAGTTGTGCGTTATGTAAACATAAATGTAAATGTACAGGGTGACTCACGCAAGTATGCCATAGTCGGTGTTTTTTTTTAATGAAACACCCTGTATATTTGCATATTTTTGAAATCCTCTTAATGAACCGATTCCAAAAAACTAAATTATGTATGGTCAATTATGGATTTTACAGGGTGAAATTTTAAAATTAATACTTTATTACACTTGAAATATTGGTACTTTTTAAAATTAGCTAAATATGGATTCATCAAAAATCTAAACTAACTAATTATTAGACGTATTTGTATATTAAACAAAACCTGCTAGGCCCATGAATTTTATCATAAATACCTAAAAATTGCCTAAAAACGCCAATAATTAGACAAAATCGGTAAATAATGTGGATTGTTTTAAATCGGTAAATAATGTGGATTGTTTTCTATTCTGTCAGTTGTTGATGTGTTGACAGTTTATACTGGAAAAGTAAAATCTTCCCCAATAAATGAATTGGACGAAGAGGTACTATCGAGTGGCCAGCTAGATCGCCAGACCTTACGCCGTTAGATTTTTTCCTGTGGGGTTATCTCAAGAAAAAAGTATATGCAACACAACCAACTAGCATTGTAGACCTCAAAGACAGGATAACTACAGAAATACGGAATATTTCACCTCAAACTTTAAACGAAGTTAAGGAGTTCTATAGGAGACTGTGCTATTGCCAACAACTAGGTGGAGAACATTTTGAGCATTTATTTTAATGTATTAAAATCAAATACATCAGGTATTTTATGTATGTGTTTGATAACTGTAAAAATAAAAATTTCACCCTGTATAATTCATAATTGACCATACATTATTCAGTTTGTTGGAATCGGTTCATTAAGAGGATTTCAAAAATATGCTAATATACAGGGTGTTTCATTAAAAAAAACAACACCGACTATGGCATACTTACGTGAATCACCCTGTACACTCACAATTATGTTTACATAACGCACAACTCAATTCAAAAGTTGACGTGTCTCGGCATTTTTTATAATTTTCTAAAATAATGACAAAGAATTTTATTCCATGTGGTTTCCACATTGTATAAAAAATAATCGAAATAAGACTGAAAAATAATAGAGATATGAATTTTATAATAAATAGGGTCACAACGTATCAACAACAAATCAGATAATAATTCACCCTCGTTGCCTCGTTACCTCTGGTTAACAGATAAGAAATGTAAATTAAATCGAAAACTATAACATCTCAATAAATATATCACTCGGTATTGTTTCGAATGATACAAACTGGCATGGGAAGTGGGGATCAGTGGGGAGCGACACGTGATTATTTGTCCGGTACACGGTTGATCAAGTATTTATTCAAGATTATAATGTTAATCAACCATTGACCACTTATTTGGTCAACTAAATTACCAGTTCCGAGAATATATGATCCAAATTTTGGATAAAACCATATCCTCTCCCCATCTTGTGGTTTTCAGTGGAAGCTGAGGTTCATTATTTTACCGTAGTGGCTAATAACGGAGCCTTAAGGCTGCATAATTTGGCAATGGCGAAACTTTTGAATATCAATTTCTTAATTCACACCTTATTAATGATGGAAGAATCATATAATATGAACTAGTTATGTAAGAGAATAAGTTAGACACACAGATTATAACCTGCATATACAAATCTAGTATTAACATTGGATTGAAACACATTAACCCTAATTATTTTACTGTAAGCACTTCGAAAACCTATGTGCAGGTCACATTCTACATAAGAATTTGTGGACATTCGTGTAATATTCGTCTGTTATTTTGTTCACACGGTCTGAAACGAAATCAGGAATGAACCTGAAGTATGGCGGTTCGATTCTCCGCAATTGTGAAATTTTTTTCTTCTTGTTTCTAGTTCTTTTTTCACAATCCTTGAAACAAATGACTGCTTTATTTCAAATTAAATGTTTTTTATGTCTTTGATATAAACACATAGAGATTAGAGACTAGACTATAATCGTTGATTCATCAATCATCGCTATAATAGAACACTGTTACTTAAATCTACCCACATTTCGGTAGATCTACCTGAGCTCACGCAAAAAAATCCACCAACTTTTTCAATGTTTGTAAAATTTTAATTTTCTGTCGGCAAATTGATAATAATCCTTTTAATTTGCTTTCATCAATCTTTTTATACACCTAATTCATGCCTAATCTCTCAAAGGGATCATTAAATATAAAGACGTTGACGCCATCTATTAGCGTTGAATGGAAACATTCTGCATATATTTGAAATATCGAAAACTGTTATTTTTATTTCCGATGTAGTTGAAGATAATGGTGATAGATGGCTGTAGTAACGCCGTTTTATGCTATATGTAATTATATGTAACCAATATACGTGGAAATACCCAATTGGTTACTCTGGTTTCCCTTCAAATGCGAATAAATCTTTCGCCTTTTACTAAAGATTTCCGTGGAGGGGAGCAACTCAAATGAGTCTATAAATAATTTTTTATAGCCCAACTTTCGAGCTGGGCAACTTATATAATACAAACATAAAATGAATTTTTTACTACAACAGTATATTATGTAATGAGCACAATATGATGCCCATTTGCATTTTGCACGAGTATGAAATTTGCAGCCCGAGCCGAAGGCAAGTGCTGCAATTCATACGAGTGCAAAATGGCCATTTTGTTGCGAATTGCATAATATACTTTTTCTATGACAACATATCGTTCACGTTTAATACATGCATATTGCAAAAACTTTGAAAGAACTAAACTGATAATATTTCATTACTCCGAATTCGCCGCTAATGGGTTTTCTATCAGGATTAAAATATGAATTGAAGAAATATGTAAATATTTTCTATATTGCTATTTCTAATACGTACACAGAAATAGAAAACTATAAAAAGTGTATTTATAGAAAACAACTATGAAATTACTCGTTACCTACTAAAACTTTGACAGAAACGATCTGCTGATATTTCATCAATTTGTCAATGGACGTCATAATTTGACAAGCCGTAGTAGTCGTGATTTTAGAGTGAACCTAGACCACAGATTATTAATCTGTGCCTAGACCTAACACGAAATATTTCATTTCGCATTTGTTGCTTAGTAATTCTAAAAAATGCAAAATGAAAGCAGCACTAGCAGCAGACTTATTATAAAAATGAATGAGGCATGTGTAAATCGGCATAATTTTCATTATTATGCAACTTTTAATACAAATGTCGTCTCAACCCAATGGTGGTGGTCATTATTATTGTTTGTGGTGAAGGATCATATTATTATGTTAGGACCATACTCCTTTGGTGAAAAAGTAACTAGTGCGGTTTATTTAAATTTTCTTCAGAATCACCTGCCAGTTTTATTAGAAAAAAGTCGACAAATGTGGTATGATGGGGCGCCTGTTCATAATTCTGCGCCTAAACGAGATCATCTCAACACCGAATACGAAAACAGATGGATCGGAATAGGAGCCCAACTGCATTGATGTTAACGGTGAACACTTTAAACATTTAGTTTAATAATACGATTAGGATTATACTATCGGTAGATAACTTGTTTTGTTCATAAAATGTATTATTATTTACGATTTTTCATTACATTCAACGCTTCCTTTCAAATAATAGGTTAACAATTATGGTTTTTATAAATATTGGGTATAGGGAATGCACCACATTACATTATATAATTGAAGATTCTACTTGTGCTATGTGTCCATTTGAAAGAAGAGAGAAAATGAAAGGTTCCTTCCACCCTGTATATAAAAGAGAAAATAATCAAAATTTAATAGAATGTGGAGAAACTAAAATTTGTTTCTTCAACGTATAGTTTGTCTCAAAGTATATCGTCTTCACTTTTGCCGGCAATCATAAAATTAATGGGCCAATTGCAATAAATCATATGGCCAATAGCTGCTTTAGAAGAGAGAGCCAGTGACGGACTATTTAAAATTTTTAAAAGGATCAAATTCACAAATATCTATTTTTGCGTTTTTATCATAGATCCTTTGTTTTTTTATTTAATACGTGAAGCCCATTTCTCTTAACTTTTTCTCTTTTTCCTCCTAAATGAGAGATTATTAAATATTATAAAGTTAAATAAACTATAAACAGGTAAAAAAACAATATCCAACTTTATTGGTATGGTTCAATATTATTTTAAATCTAATTTTGTTTCACTGCCAGATTTATCATTAAGATCAATTACATTAGGCTCTATATTATTTTGAATATGAATCTTCAATCTTTATAATGCTGTACAAAATTTTTCCTGCTTTGAATGGAATGAGATTGAAAATCACTACGTTTTTTTTCTTCCACTTAATTTTTCACTGTCAATAATATCCTTTATAGAGGATTGGTGTATTTGTAAATAAGCAGGTTTCTTTTAAAGTTTCTTGTTTAATGAATCCTCTACTTACAATGGAATCATACACACTTTTCATAATTAGCTTTGCATCTAATGACAAGTGTTTTCAACGTAACATTGCGAAAAAAATTACTGATTACTTATAATACTCGTATAGAAACCTAACCGCAAGCGATATTTAATACTGCCAAATGAATTCAAAGCAGCCATCATACACCCGATACAAAACTTATCGGCACGCCCTTGCTTTGTCACTCGACTGTTGTTGGGTTTCATTTCAGGTAAAATTATTATAAGAAGGTCGTAAATGTCGCATTTGAATGATTTCTGGCAAAAGCTAAGACAAGGTATAAAATAAGATACAGAGCGTTGATTTACCTACGATTCTCACATGAACGTGTCCATATCTTTTGAAGGACTCTGTATAACCGTTGAGTGAAAAATTAATCTACTTATCATTCAACGGTATAACGTAGCAGAAACTTATATCAAAAGTTTCAAAAAAATGTGAGTAATACGAATTCTGTATAATATACAAAGATTCTCGTTTAAAAAATCACATGTTTGCTTTGTTACGGAGTTATGCAATATGGACCTTAAAGACATCTACTATTTTTGTTCATAATATTTTTTGATATCTCTTAAAACTACCCATGTACCGAAATTTGTCGTAAGATTGTATGTTCGTGTCCTACTCATGCATAAAATTACCTCGACTGGTAATGAGAAATGAAGTTGAAGTTTTCTCAGATAAACAGCACGGTATACAAATTATCACACAACCAAAATAAAGTTATAATATAAAACACGATTAAACTCAACGAAAATTGAAATTAAAACATGTTGCGTTGCATGAAAATACAAGGAATCGAAAGAAAAAACGGTGGGATGCGGATAGAAATTTCTGATTCCCGCGTGACGTAACTGCGCGGCTCGGGCGCAATTTGAAGTGGAAATCATCATCATACCGTTGTAAATGTATCAGAATTTATGTACGACCACCATGTACATTCTTTTACCTCGCATGTGTATCACTTCAAGAACTAAAAGTACTATCGCCCACACCCACGAAAACACACATTATACTTTCTTCTCATCTTGAGTCTATAGTGTATCTCTATCTCCGTGGATTTTTACTGCTGTTTTATCTAAACATTCCTGGTACTTATTATATGTATATAATAATATACCTTGTAATATTCTACAGACTTCAAATTAGACTGAACGACTTTGATCGGATTAGTAAACAAACACTCACTCTCTCTCAGTGGGTTTACCGGTCTAGTTTAGATATAGGTTCGCGATTTCTTTGTGTATAAATAATTGTAAAACGTCCAATGTTTGATCCAATGCATTTTTTTGCAATAAATTGAACCAAGTGAATGTTTTTTTAATATGTTGGAATGTCTGAGTAAGTTTTTATTGACAATTTAATTTTGTTTTCACGTTTTTCACACGTATATACAGTATAGTATAAAAAATATAATATAGTAATAAAATATAGGGTGTTCCATTTATAACGCAACCTTTCAACTCGATTTTTACCCACTTTAAACGCTCAGATTAATTTGAAAAAAATTTTGAACACTTGTGAAGATCCGATTACAATACAATAAAGCAGTTAAATAGAGGGTGTTCCATTTATAACGCAACATTTAAACTCGATTTTTACCCACTTTAAAAAATATTTCGTAATTTAAGAATAAAATGATCAACGAGAAAGTTTATGTCATTATGGTAATAGCGTGGAATGCTCGATATCAATTGTCTTTCTGGTTGTATTTCGAAATGCAGTGTTAGTCTACAGGGTGGTCCGTAAGTAATGGTCCAAAGTGAAATGGAAGATGCTTTGCCTAAAAATATTATATTCTGACGCAACTTCCTTCAATAAAATATTGATTATAAGACAGATACAGGGTGGCAAAGTTGGAATGTCAAAAATGTTTTTTCTCAGTAAATTGGAAGATTTTGGATATACAAGCGTAAAAATTTGAAGATAGGGGTTTTAAGGCCTGGGAAATCATAATATGCTATCCATTTCGATGTATTTTCTAGAGGGCGACACAAAAGCTATGTTGTTAGGGTAACTGTGCTATTAACATTATTCATTGAAAAATATTAAAACTACATCATTTTTGCGACAAAACGGTATACCTATCCCTAGTTTTAAAAGCTACTAGTTTTCGAGATATTCGCATTTTGAAAACCCCCCACATATATAACTTTCATTTTATTTATTAGGAGAAATAATAACGTTAGTAGGCGCTGATGTCAGCAAATTTATTATCATTCATAATACACCAAGAACATTGATAATTTGCAATAATATTGTCTTAGTCTTAGATCTCGAGATCGTATTGCGTGGTAACAAACGCCGTAGTCGGAGGGTTGTTACCTCAAAGCAGCATGCTTGAGGAAAGTTATGGCAAAATCATTGCAAATTATCAATGTTCCTACTATATTTTAGCTGATAATAAATTTGCTGACATCAGCGCCTACAAACGTTATCATTTTTGTGCAAATAAATGAAATAAAAATTATAAAGGGGTGTTTTAAAATGCAAATATCTCAAGAACCAGTAACTTTCAAATAAATGAATCATTAATATTTTATTGAAGGGAGTTTTGTCAGATTGTAATATTTTTAGGCCAAGAATCTTCCATTTCACTTTGCTCCATTACTTACGGACCACCCTGTATAAATGTAATAAAAAGCTCCCCACGCTATTAACACAATAACATTAATTTTTTCTTTAATCGTTGTATTCCTAAATTTGGAATTATTTTTTACTTTTTAGTTCGATTACATATAAAGTGTGTTTTTCAGTTTTTTTATGCTATAATTTATTTAATAGAAATATGCTCACAAAACAAAAATACTAGGGCAGGTCTATTAGTTTTTGACGAAAGTGTGCCTACTAGAGTCAAGCGATTTTGATGCCTATATTTTTTCCGAAAATTCACTAGAAAAATATGTGATGATACTGAAGGTCTGAGACCGATACGATCAAATCAGGCCGGTAGTAAATTTTTTGAAATTCGGAAAATGTCTATTTTTTTGTCATTCTCAAAAATGTATATCTCAGTTTCCATAGAAATTGAAAGACATCCTTCTCTGTGAATTCTCCACTTTCAAGAAAGAAATTGGTAATTGGTTCAAACTGATGTCCTGCTTCGTTAAAAGGACCGTTAGAGAACATACTGAATAAAATTGCAACGAAGAAAACGTATTAAAGTTCGTGAACCAAACTAAGCTCTGTTTTCGAATTTAAGCTACCTACCACATAACTGTATGTATTTTATTGTTAACTAAAACTATGTCAATTGTATTGTCCCACTGCTAATGACCATTAGGCCCGGTTGTACAATTACAGGTTAAAGCCCAACTTAGCTAAACCAAACAACCTCCGTTTAATTTCACATACTGTTGTTCTTTCCGAACTAGAGTTTAACCAAGCTTGGTTTTTTAAATAAAGCATTTAGCAACGCTGGATTACGGTGACTAAAATATACTCTTTCGCAACGCCTACAGCCAAAAAGGAGAAAAAGAAACAAAATTAATTTTATTTTGAGGTTATGTCGGTGGTGTGTATGCTCTTGGATTTGAGATTTGAGTTGAGGTTGCGAATTTAATTTATTTTTGCTGAACATTCTGATTTCTGTTGAAAAATGATCTCGAAAATCAAAGTGAAACATAGGTAGGTCAGTAAACTTTACTTCAAGAAGCGCCTCACTCAAGTAGCCCATATAATCCATTTTCTCACACTTTATTCAAAATAGAAATATCAACACATAATTATATCAGGTAGGTAAACAAAAATAAATTTTATGTTTGTTGCCTTAAACCACCAAAATCTATGACTTAACTTGAACTAAGCTTTTCCGGTGAGTTTATCCCTAAATTATAGTACAACACACTTTGTTCACTAAACCACTGTTTGTAGTTTATCCCACCCTAAATGCTCAATCGGCTCAATGTACAACCGGGCCTTAGTGGTTGATGCAGTTTGATATTTGAAAAAAATTCCTGCTTCACGGCAAGCTGCTAACTGAAACACTGTTCTAAAGAAATTTTGGCTGTTTTTGAAATAATGTTATACCTACGATTTTCCGATTTTCGATTTTTCTTCGTTCAGGTGTACTATTAATTTTTTTAAGGACATTTAAAATCAACTTTATTTTCGTTTATTCACCATCTTTAGATAGCAAGAACTTATTTTCTGGACTTCGATTTGCTTTAAATTTTCAACAAAGCTCTGTTATGTCCTCAATAAACCATGAAAATTTTAACTTATCCAAGCTATGAATTTTTTCAACATCCTAAAAATTGCATTGTTTAAAACAAACACCGGCTCAACCGGTGTCTGTACATTTCACCACGGCTAACCTACCTACTTGTATTTTAAGGCTGCCACACCGCCCTCATTTTTCATAACATGAAACTGTCGCTCATACTGTATATACATAGAGGACAAGAAAATATAGTAACTATACGCAGTTGCCAATTGTTCGGCAGAATTGAGTAAACAAAAACAAAACTTCATGCAATAACCAACTGAGGAAAAACAATCATTTAAGATTTGTAATATGATTGTTTTGTATTGATTTTATGATCCTTTTTATTATAAACAGAATAAAGTTTAAAATGCCTACGCAATTAGAATAATATATAAAAAAGCACCAAATAAAAATCAAATTAATTCGAACAAGATCAAAGAACTAGTGAGAACCATGTATTGTGCAAAGAACGCTTGTTTATCATCAGATTCACTAGAGCGACTGGCACATAACGTCATGTGGACCTGAAGTTGAAAAGTATTGGTACCCATGTAGATGTGTCAAATAATGACAATCTTTCAGCTGTTACGTTTTCAAAATAACAATGATATTATATACAGGGAGTTTTAAAATTACACTTACAACGTTTGCATGTAGATACCTATCGTAAAATTGGACAAAACGATATATGGATTGAGGGGTCCAGCCTATTTGCTTTTGGAAATACAGAGTGTTAAAGATATGAAAAATTAAATGTTTTAATATGATAACTTTAAGATGTATGGATAAATTGATTTGACAGGGTGTTTTTAAATGCCAAAGGGTATATTTTCAAGGAAAACATGTTTCAATTCTCAATCCAGTAGTGTACATTTGGAAGAATATGTGTGAAACACGTTGGGAAACATTATTTTTCGTAATTCGCGTTATTTTACGTAACTAGCTTCGCTCGTTGCGGAGATATCCTCTCGTTACGAAAAATTGTGCTTTACCCATCAGGTTGCACAAATAACTATTGTATTCCTCAATTGTTTTCACGTGAAAACGCATAACCTATACGTATAAAAAAAATTGTAGTTTTCAAGATACTTAATGTTTTCATGTCTGCAAGACCACTTTTTAATAATGAAAAAAAATTATTGTATTTTTTTAATAACAACCAAACCACTACTGGTCAAAATATGTAACAGGAACTAATTTGTAAAACAGCAGAATGCTTCTAAAACATTGGGAGAAGATTTTGGAAATACTTTTCCAAACTGGTGATTTTTTTTAACAAAATAATTAAGGACAATATAAAATAAGATATTTACTAAGTTGAATAAGAGAATAAGAGATGGGACAGAAAAAAATATTTTTTCAAAAATTATAGAAATTGATCTTGCAGACTTCATGAGAACATTAAATATCTTCAGAATTACAAATTTTTTGATATGTAAAGGTTATTCGTCTTTCAGGTGAAAACCATTGAGGAGTACAAAATAAAATAGAAATAGCTCCAAATGACAGTGGCGTAAAAAATGGGAGGGGAAAGGTAACATATTCTTCCAAATATGCACCACTGGATTAAGAATTGAAACATATTCTTCTTTCAAAATATGCCCTTTTGCATTTAAAAACAACCTGCCAAATGTAAAATCAATTTATCCGTCCATCTTCAAGTTATCATATTCAAACATATAATTTTTCATAACAATGACTGTAAATAGGCTGGACCCCTCAATCCTTATATCATTTTGTACAATTTTACGAGAGGTATCTACATGCAAACGTTGTAAGTGTCATTTGAAAATAACCTGTAGAACATTTTTCTTTCGCTTATACCTTATTGTATCATATCCATTGCAAATAGACTTTGTCTAAATATAGACCTACGCAATGACATTCAGCTGTGTTTGTGATATTTTCATCAATAATCCCATAATTGGTTAATATATTCTATTCATAGTCATTCGTCTTCCACTGAATAAGATCGTTATACATAGTTAGAAAAACTCTAGGACTTACGGTTTCCGAGATATGGTATCTCGTTAGGTTAGTTTAAAACCTTATGGGTGCTTCGTCACAGATGTGCGAATGACCAAAATCGGTACAACGCGGCAAAACCGCATGCATAGCAGTAAAGTTAACTCAACAACTCAACTTCAAATTATTGAATCACTTAGTATAACTCGGTAAATTTGTATTAACTATAAGTTGATAATTTCATCAAAAGCGTTCTCACATATTGCCCCTCACTATACAAAGGAAGTCATAAAACGATATATTGTGTCTAGTCTTTATGTTTGTTTTAAGAAATTTATAATTGACTTGATTCAAGTATACTTTGAAGCTTAGACTTATCCAAGAGATTATAAAAAAAACTGCAATTCTTGCGTATTTCAATAGGATTATGGTATTAAGGTAATTATGGGATTTAATTTTCCATTACGTTGGAAATAATTAATCTTGAAATAGATTCAAACTGCACCGTTTTAAACATTTTTAATTATCAAGAAAGTCTGTATCGAGTTATTTGACTTCAATGAAAACAAGTTTTTGAAAAGATTACTTATAATCTTATTGACATTCATGTAAAAACCTCCCTTCTCGCCTTTAGAATCAGAAATGGCACCAGGATGTTACAGAAGTGCACGTAATGCAGTAATATTTTGGACGAAATATAACAAAATCCAGAGTAAGTGATGGAAAACTTTGAAACAAAACTGACTCGACGTTGAATGTTAATAAAAAAATTGAATGTAGCCTCTAACAAAGCTTTGTGATCTGATGAAAATTAGATAAAGAAATTTTATTTTGAAAAGAGAAGACAAAAATTCATGCAACCTTCATTATCACTACATTTTCATTATGTTGTAATGCTTTTCTCATTAATTTGAACTGTTTTTTTCCGTGGGATAAAATTATACGCTCACTATGGCTAATTATACTATTGATTTATTGAAGAACACTTACACACTACAATAAACTTAATTTTTACACACACTACTTAATGTCTACTAATTTATCTACATTCGGTATAATAATTGTCCTAATTTATCTTCAACACTATTTATATTCACTATCTGTTCACTCACTGTATACTGAAACTGTTTACTGGTTAACTGTATACTGAACAACTCCCCGACTCACTCGAAAACCCGCGTATATATAGTCCTTTGCAACTCTAGAACCTTCTTGAATTTACGAATTAGAACTTTCAGGAATAAACCATTGTATTGCTTTGTATGGAACCTTCTAGAAACCGCATTCGCCAAAATTCATAGTTCGTGACAGGACCGGCTTCTGAATCACTGAGTTCGTAACAATATTATAACCACATTTACATTGGAAAAAGTTAATTACCTACTATAGTTTCCTTGTATGATGTTGATGCAACCACATAATTGAAGTTCAATTACACTATTGCATTAAGAAGTTGGTCTGCTTTCAACTATAAATTATAATAAAATTACATTATATTTTTAGTGAAAACCATGAAATCGCATGAGCCAAAAATGTTACAGCTGTCATTCCGAGATCTTCTATTTCAAGCAGCCACTAATACTTTCAAAAGTAGTGAAGCTGATAATATTCCAACACCTTTTTGCCGAGAGAACTTCATAACTTCCAAATAATTGCAAATAACTGACTTTCCAACACAACCACAAACGATTCAAATAATATGACGTTTATCAATTACCAGTCTTATCACTCTTGTCAGTTCATAATTAACTCGTTCCATGGACTGGTTTGATTAGGTACTGATAATGTTTTTTAAGTGTAGTTATAATATTGTAACGTTTATTCTAATTTATATTTACAATTTATATTCAAATACGGTCCTTATTTAATAATTTATATAAC
>CAJUYG010002431.1:0-32299 GCA_910591675.1 Galerucella calmariensis | reverse complement strand
CAATAATATTTCATTGGAATTCTGAGAAATACCAAAAAATAAACTTTGGTACTTATATAATTTTTTTTATTCATTGTCGATATTTTCAGATTCTCTATCTGTAATAGTTGTTGACCAAACGTCGAGTGAACTCATTTTTATATTGACATCTACATCTTCACCATTTTTATCATTTGTTGACTTTGCGTTTGAGCATGACTGGCCACGGCAATGTCCACAAACTTTTGAACATCTCAATCCAATTTTTTTTTATCCACGTCTGCCACCACAACCTTTCGTACAGTTGCAAAAGATGGTGTTCAGTAAATCATCGGGTGCTGGTTGTAATAAAGTCGTTATTGGCAATAGTATACAGGGTGGCGCACCGAAAACGAAACAGATGCATTTACTGGCAGATGATTCCTTTTTAAAAAAATCCCTCGGACCCGTCGATTTTGTTTTCGAGGGGGACACAAAATTGGCATAAAATCACAGTAACATTTGCAGCCCCCTAAGCGGGGGTGGCACCATCCCTAAAATCTTAAATGGAAAGGGGGGTCGAATGATCCATCATTTAAAAGGTCTTTCAACTCCCTTTACAATGATGTAAAATTCATGTACTTCAATTCAGTAGTTTTGGAGATTTATTGATTTAAAGTTTAAATACATCATCGTAAGAGGAGATCAATACATAGCAGCAAAGTTGTTAAAAAATAAAGAATGAACTGACCTGTCAGCCGAGTAAATGTTGAAAATGACCACCATTACTTTCCATGCAATAATAAAGATTTTGCTGAAAACGTTGCCGGACATTTTGCAATATTTGAGGAGTAATTTGATGGCACTCATTCACAATTCTTTGTCGCAAATCTTCTAAGGATGTTGGCTGAGTAGCATAGATTTTGCTTTTTAAGTAACCCCACAAAAAGAAATCCAAAGGTGATAAATCTGGCGATCTTGGGGGCCATTCAACGGCACCTCTTCTACCAATCCATTGACCTGGAAAGGTCTGATCTAAATAATGCCGAACTCTTAATGCGTAATGTGGTGGGGCACCATCCTGTTGGAACATCAACATATTCTCAACGTATTGACCATCATTCTGATTTTCAATTATATCTGTTAGCGCAGGATCTATGGCATTTTGCAGTAATTCCAAATACATTTCACCAGTCAAATTTCCAGGTAAGAAAAAAGGACCAACCAAATGATCGCCAAAAATGCCAGCCCAAACATTTAATTTTTGTGGCTGCTGTGTGTGTACCTCATGGTAAATTCTGGGATTAGAGTCTGACCAATATCGACAATTATGACGATTTACTTCGCCATTTAAAAAAAAGGAACATTCGTCGGAAAAGCAAATGTTAAATAAACATTGTTCATCGTTTGTAATTCGTTCACTCATAACTTCACAAAATTGTAATCGCTTATCAAAATCGTCTTCATTAAGTTCTTGTACAAGGTGAATTTTATACGGATGAAAATTATGTGCCTTTAGAATCCGTTGGATAGTACGTCGACTAACACCACACGAAGTTTGTAATTTGCGGGTACTTAATGTAGGATCTACAATAACTTGCCCTAAAACCCCCACTTCTGTTGCTTCGTTCCTTATAGGATTTTCAATATTACGTTTTTTATTGGCGACTGATCCAGTTTCCCGAAATTTAGCTACAAGTTCTACAACATATTTTCGGTGCACATTATTGTTCTCATGTCGCTCATTAAAAATTTGTGCTGTTCTATTAGCGCACTGATTATTTCCGAAAAATATTTCAATAATTTCAACCCTTTCTGCCGTGGAATATACCATGGTTAATTTATGTAAAAGCAATAAATGATATTTTAACAACAAAGATTGGTCAAATCAATCGCAAACTAATGTACTATTTCCTATTTAAAATAAGTACGTGGCATTCTCTACTTATCTTTCTTCAAGAAACAACTTTTTTTGTCACAAAGGACACTTCAATTGCTATTTTTATTATTAATAAACCATGGGCGTAGTAAATAAAAGCATTTACTTATCAAGAAAATGCTTTTACTCAAATTTCTTCTGAAAGAAGTACAAACTAATTTGATGTACCTATTAAAGTCTACTTTAAACTTTAAATCAATAAAACTCCAAAACTACAGAATTGAATACATGAATTTTACATCATTATAAAGGGAGTTGAAAGACCTTTTAAATGATGGATCATTCGACCCCCCTTTTCATTTAAGATTTTAGGGATGATGCCACCCCCGCTTAAGGGGCTGCAAATGTTAAAGTGATTTTATGCCAATTTTGTGTCCCCCTCGAAAACAAAATCGACGGGTCCGAGGGATTTTTTTAAAAAGGAATCATCTGCCAGTAAATGCATCTGTTTCGTTTTCGGTGCGCCACCCTGTATTATGTTTTTAACTTCGACAGCTAGCACCACTAGCATTTTTCAATGTTTGTAGACCACGCCTAACTTCTACAACATCACAATCCGATAATAATTAATTGCATATAAAACATTCATCACTCATGATAAAAACTGTTTAAGAGCAGAAAATAACTAAAATAACGTATGTAACGCTCAAGAAATAATTTTTAACTGAACTAAACACAGTCCGACAGGCAGTAGCAGGCATAAAGGGGCAGGTCTCGCAACGCCTTGGTGTACGGTATACAATAGCGTATGTATGTGAGTGCATTCTAGTCGCTTTCTCAGTGCTCTACTCCAAAAACGGTTGAATTTACAGAAAAAATCGGAGGACATTTTTTGTAGATAATTTTACTAGGTATAATTTTTATTATGCTTGACTCCGAGAAATAGGTCGCGAGATATTTGCGAAAAACTGATTTTCGTGACCTTTTGACCTTCATAACTTTTTTAGCCGGCACGATATAGATGTCGATTTTTTCACATTTTCATTACTACATCGTAATAAAGGTGTATACCAAAATCCAGCTCACTAGGAATTTTTCTGCAGATTGGGGTTTAAAATGCCTTAAATTACTGGACTACTAAGGCATTGACCGATATTATTGATGTTCAGATATTGTTATCTGCAGCTTCTTCGCGGTTACGACTGCAGCTTCTAGACTCTAGTGGGTTCTTCTTATATGAAACGGAGTCTAGCTTGAGAAAGCTACAAATATAATGAAGATTTAAACAAATTAAATTATTTTATTCCATTGTTTGCTAATGTACCTTCGAGCACTCTAGGGTGAAGCAGCTTATTTTTCATCTGAAAATTACTATTTTTCATTCTCACGATGTTACCACCAATTTCGAAAAATTTATAGTGTACATTAATCGGCTTCGTCAACGAGCATATGTGTGTGTGTGTGCGACTCCGGATTATGGCACAGTGGAGCCGGTGTGTTAGAAAATAGTCTGTTGTATGGCAACATATTGCCATTGCCCTTACATTCCCCTTTTCTGCAATATGTTTCCAACCATCGAGTGTGCTGTGGTGGTTCATTTAATTGCACTATATTTTTTCTTTCGAATTCTTGTCTTGAAAGAAATAGCGGAAAATATGAAATAATGTAATAAAACCTTTCCAACTTTGGTTAGATTATTGATAAAAATTACATGACAAAGTATCGAATGAAATACTCTTGGTGATAGATTTTTTATAAATAAATTCCAATAATACAGTGTGATGAACAGGAACCTGCGGATAATTTGGTTATCGAAATGAAGCTATAGTTATAAGTTGTTTTGTCCGTCGAATATTTCAGCGGTAAGTTATTTTTAATAATTGATAAGATGGAGAGAGAAGTTAATTTAATGATTTTAATTATATCGATGAAATAAATTAAATTAAATTGAATTGTATTGGGAATAAAATTGAATAAAAGTAAATAAAATGAGATGAAATAGAATAAAATTAAGTGAAATAGAATAAAATTGTATATTGAATATTGAATATTAAAAAAAAGGTAGAACGTGTCGCGGGACACACGGTAGGAACTTTAGTTCCTTTTAAGCAAAAATTATGTAATACATCTGACGTTATAGATGAACAATTTGCATATTCCTTAGTGGTCGAGTAGTAAGCAAACCAGACTCTCACGCGGTAGACCCAGGTTCGATTCCCGTGAAGAAGTTTTTTTGTATTGTTAATTTTATTTTTAAATAATTATTCTGCTTGATATTAATAACGACAACAGGTAGACGTTTAAAATATTTAGCAGAATATTCATTATTATAGATAATGGTACGGTAACCTTCATGAGGGAGTCCGACTGGCAACATCTACTTATAACAGCATCGTATATTTAAAAAGGGAGACCCTATTATTATACAAATTGGACATTCAGGAACTGTACGTTTACCACAAAAAAATTGGTGGAAACATAAAATTGAATAGTTAAATTTTCAATTTGAAGTTATATTACAGTTTATAGAAATTTTTATTTTCTAGTTTTTTTCTTAAGTGAGTCGTAGAAAAAATATGCTGTTCGACTCGTGTGGATTGTCCATATCGCACTTGAACGATTGAGCACTCCGCCTATGGCGTCGTCTTCAAACTTCGTCCTCGTGCGATATGGCCATCATATCCACACTAGTTGCACAAACTACTATTTCTATCAAAATATGCCCTTTTACATTTAAAAATAATCTGCCAAATGTCAAATCAATTTATCCATCCATTTTAAAGTTATCGAATTGAAACATTCAAGTTTTCAAAATTTCGAAAAGTAAATGTGCTAGACACCTTAATCCTCATATCATTTTGTCCAATTTTACGAGAGGATACTACATGCAAACGTTGTAATTACCCTTAACGTTCTAGATGCTTATACCATTTTTTTCGCGATCGTATTGAAATAAATTCCGAATAAAATAATTTAAATTTCTTCGAAATGAACGAAATGTCAAAAGTGACATTTATACTTCTCGATCAGTTTAAAATATATTTTTCATTTTGGTGAAATAGTTTTTTGGAACTTTAGTTCTGTACGCCAGGTTATGTTTGAGTGACCAGGGGTCGCGACGCAAAAGATCTGACCGTTACGCGTTACGTTACGCTACGTTATGTTACATTGCTTCGTTATGTGCCTTGCTTGCGTGCTTCTGCCTCCTTAGTCTCTCTCGTTTACGAAGTAGCTATTCATAATAATAATATGCTCCTGCCCGGATTCGAAAATAAAAATAAAAATAAAATTAACAATAAAAAAAAAACATCTCCACGGGGAATCGAACCCAGGTCTACCGCGTGAGAGTCTGGTTTGCTTACTACTCGGCCAGCCAGGCTTTGCAAAATGTTTATCTATAACGTCAAGTGTATTAAATAGGTACTTTTTGCTTAAAAGGAACTAAAGTTCCTACCGTGTGTCCCGCGACACGTTCTACCTTTTTGCTATTTATTACTTTTCGACGTCTGAACGGTAAGTAAATCACTTACCGACGTGTTAAACTTAGAAACCAGTAAACAAAACCTACCGTCCTGACAACCGATGCTGTAAATAAACAAAAAAGATCAATCGCGCAAAAAAAATTATGGAAATAATAGTAAAAATTTATCCGAACAAATTCAAGTAGATCACCAGCACTGCGAATACCAGCTTTGCATAGAATTTTAATATAGCATCGGTGGTTCAGTGGTAGAATGCTCGCCTTCCAGGCGGGCGGCCCGGGTTCGATTCCCGGCCGAAGCATATGAATCGCTGCTTCGTAAACAAGAGTGAGACTCAGGAGAGAGCACACGCACGCAAGCGGGTGATATAACGAAGCAACGTAACATAACGTAATGGTCAGATCTTTTGCGTCGCGACCCTGGGTTAAATTAAATTGAACTAGAATTGAATTAAAAAAATCTGCGTGCTTCAAGAAAAAAATTCCTAGTGACAAAAGTAAAACTTTTGCTTTTAAAAACTCGATAGCTTACTTCGTTTTACATATGGTAGTGGAAAGTGTTGCAGAGAGAACAAGATACAGACTAAGTAGAGAGTTGATCATTAAAAAAACACCTCCTCACTCCTTAGAAATCAGACAACCTGGGACATGCCACAAGACGGTATGATGAAAAAGTATAACTTTTCAAAGAAATTCGTTACGGAATTAAGCAACAAGAAGGAATGGGATGCAAATACCATTACCAGACTTGGAAAGAATGCCATTCAATGGTACACAGACGGCTCCAAAGCAATAGAAGGAACTGGGATAGGAGTGTTCGGGCCAGGAAACAAACACTCTGAAAGCTTGGGAAAACCTCAAGTATCTTTCAAGCGGAAATCCACGCCATAATAAAGTGCGCCCATATTGATAAAGGATACAGAAGACAAAAGATTATCATAATGTCGGATAGTCAAGCCGCCATTAAAGCACTGAGCTCTTGTGTAATCAGTTCTAAGATGGTGTGGGAATGCCTAACCTAACTATGGATTCCAGGACACACTGGAATAGAAGGAAATGAAATAGTAGATAAACTAGCAAAGAATGGGACTGAAATACCTTTCTGGTGGAATTTTGGAAAAAAATAGGTAAAGCCGAGAAAAAGAGAAGATCTGACCATTGGAAAGATCCAGTAGGGCTTATACAATCAAAGACTTTTCCTGGTGACTACAATCTGTTGAGATCAAATGAATGCATAAGTCAAAGTAAAACTGCGCTAAGAGTTTTAACAGGGATCCTAACGGAACATTGTCGTCTGAATGGGCACATGAAAAAATTAAAAATAGTGGAGGAAGAAGAATGTAGATTTTGTGGCATGGAGAAAGAAGACTCCATCTACATACTGTCCAACTGCACAGCACTTCAGAATCCTAGAGCATAGCACCTGGATAAAAGAGGAACATTCACCTAAGTTGAAGCCTGCAGACATCCTAAAATTCCTCCTGGCACTGAATGTACCAAAGAACATGTACTTTAAAAAAATCGAACTCTCTTTTTTTATTTTTTATTTTATTTTTTGGGAATGAAAACCACAATAATGTTTTTTATTTTATTCTTTATTTCAACGTTTCGTTAGCGATCCAGCTACCGTTGTCAAGATTAACTAGTAATAAAATTAATAAAATAATTTTTGGTCCCTATCTGACACAACGAAAAAAATATGAAAACTAGGCAATCAATAATATTTCGAAGTTTAAGACTACAAAACTTTGTTGTCAAATTTTATTAAGGTCCATTCATAGTGGATCACATCTCTGGTAAAATGTGAAATAAATACAAAGGTAGCTGGAACACTACCGAAACGTCGAAATAAAAAACATTATTATGGTTTTCATTCCCAAAAAATAAGAGAAAAAATAATAAATAATGCCACAAGGAACTTACAGAAGATATCTCTTTTTTTAATAACAAAGGTCATGATCAATAAAAAGGATCTAATAGATCGGGCTGGGTCTCATCTTATAAAAAAAGCGACACAATTTTAGATGTTTTCTTCTACAAACTAGGTGAAGATAACTTAAGAGTAGGTACCGCTGAAATTTCCGACAAATACCTTATCGCTATAATTTTCTAGTCCGAAATGGGTAAACCAAGAGCGGCCCGACTATAGTATCAGTGTTGGACTAGTAGTAGTTAGTATACATTGAAATAAAAAGCATCACTCAATCTTCAATAAATAACGTAACAATATTTATGAAAAATTTCACTTCCATTAAATAATACAATCGTATTTTTGTAAGACTAAAAATAACATTCCAAAATCCAATTCCTCTCATACAAACAGCCTCAAGCAAACAAATAAAAATCTTGATTTTCTCATTCTCACAACTGTCAATTAGCCTTTCCATAAATAACCTATTGAATTTGAAGCTAATAACGGCCAGTAACAGCACACCAGCCAACGCCAGAATTAACTCCCAGCGATCAAAGTTTACATATCAAACAGTGCGAGAAGGGCCTGGTCACGTGTTGGCTGGCCCTTTGGGCTACCATCTACGGGGGTTATTCAAAAATCACCATGCAATGTTATTGGTTGTTGTTCCGAAGCTGTACTATTATTGCTTAACGTAGTCGACAAATTTACAGAGAGTACAGTGCAAACTCAAATTTCACGTAATTAGCGCAGTTGAAAAAAAAAAACTTTATTCAAGGAAAAAAATTGTTATTCTAATCATCTTTTTATAACCCTCGTAGTTTGAAAAGCTATTTCGTTTAGTCTGGAGGCTTTCAAAGAGAGCGCGAAAAGGGCAGGGCACGTGCTATCTCGCCCTTTGGCAGGACTTTATATATAACGGGAGGATGTCGTCCTTGTGTAAATATTGCTCCGTTTCAGGCGATTCTATGTGAGGCCGATGTCGATGTTTGCCAGGACTAGCCGACCGTGAGAGCTCCTGGAGGTCCTCAGTTTACTTCGCTTTCTATATTAAACTTGGTGTTTGCTGCCAAAACATGAGGGATTACTGTCATAATAATGAATATTTGAGAGACTAGCTTGGGATATGGATTATTTGTTTGCCGAGTGTAATAATTCTTGGTAGATTAGTTTTAGTATGTTTGCTGTTTGAAAATCGTTTTATCTGAGATTGCTTCGATTGTTAATGTCTTTTTAACACATTTCGTTGAAAGAAATGGTAAAAAAGGCAGGTCTGTGATTTAATCTTAATCAAAATACCACAATAATGAGCCGTTTAAATGTATTACAAACGTTAACCCTAATCTTTGACTTGAAAAATTTGATTAGTTAATGTTTAGATTACCTATCAATCGGAAGAAATTACAGTATTCAAAATAGGATGCAGACGTACCTTTCGTAACAGCAGTGTGTCCTACATATTTTTCGAATGTCCCACTGACAGCTCTTGTCAGGTCTGTACTTTGTTGTTTACGGTCAATATGAAATGAGATTTGTTATATTTATTTGAATAATTCAAAGATATGCCTGGATATACGGAAAAAAAGGTAGAACGTGTCGCGGGACACACGGTAGGAACTTTAGTTCCTTTTAAGCAAAAGTTATGTAATACATCCGACGTTATAGATAAACAATTTACATATTCTTTGGTGGTTGAGTAGTAAGCACACCAGACACTCACGCGGTAAACCCGGGTTCGATTCCCCGTGAGGAATTTTTTTTTATTGTTAATTTTATTTTTATATAATCATTCTGCTTGATATTAATAACGACAACAGGTAGACGTTTGAAATATTAGCAGAATATTCATTATTATAGAATAGATAATGGTACGGTACCCTCCATGAGGGAGTCCGACTGGCAACATCTACTTATAACAGCATCGTATATTTAAAAAAGGAAACCGTAGCATTATAAAAATTGGACATTCGTTCACCACAAAATTAGTGGAAACATGAAATTGAATTGTTAAATTTTTAATTTGAAGTTATATTACAGTTTATAGAAATTTTAATTTTCTAGATTTTTTCCTAAGTGGGTCGTAGAAAAAATATGCTGCTCGACTCGTGTGGATTGTCCATATCGCACTTGAACGATTGAGCACTCCGCCTACGGCGTCGTGCTCCATCTTCGTCCTCGTGCGATATGGCCATCATATCCACACTAGTTGCACAAACTACAATTTCTTTCAAAATATGCCCTTTTACATTTAAAAACTACCTGCCAAATGTCGAATCAATTTATCCATCCATTTTAAAGTTATCGAATTAAAATATTCAAGTTTTCAAAATTTCAACACCCTGTATTTCGAAAAGTAGCTAGACCCCTTAATCGCGCAAAAAAAATTATGGAAATAATAGTAAACATTTATCCGAACAAATTAAAGTAGATCACTAGCACTGCGAATACCAGCTTTGCATAGAATTTCATTATAGCATCGGTGGTTCAGTGGTTAGAAGGCTCGCATTGCACGCGGGCGGCCCGGGTTCGAATCCGGGTAGGAGCATATTTATTATTATGAATCGCTGCTTCGTAAACGAGAGAGAGACTAAGGAGGCACAAGCACGCAAAAGCAAGGCACATAACGAAGCAATGTAACATAACGTAACGCGTAACGGTCAGATCTTTTGCGTCGCGACCCCTGGTCGCTCAAACATAACCTGGCGTAAAGAACTAAAGTTCCAATTAGCATTTTAAAAGTTCTCAAGTATTTTCACTTAGGAAAAGAAGTCGGTAATTATTAATTTCATAGCCTTTTCGAATTTGGCTGAATATACGATCCTGTTGATTGTATTATTAAAATTTAATGTTAGATATATGTCAAAATAGCAAATAAAATAAACGACATACCGAAAACCCGGATATACGTTACAAATAACAATGACGCGCATCAAGAAGGCTATTGAATGTACTATATTTTTTATTTCATATTCCATTCTCCTACTTATCATCTCTTTTCTCCTGTCTTAATACAAACATACATCTTTAGCATACCACTCCTGGATAGCTTTTATTTTTTCAAATCATTTTTTGAATTTTGGAGAGATCAAAATAAAGTACTCCATTATAGAAATGCTCCTGTATAATTTGATCTCCAAACCATTTGTTGGCATTTTATATGTTGGAATTTTTTATAAAGTAAAAGGTGGGACCTTAATACTTATATATGTTACGGTGAAAATTTTTTGACAGCTCCAATAACCAATAAAATTTACTTATTTTTCATCATATGAACAATTTCACCCAATCATGTCAACATTACACTGATAACAGACCATGGGCTATTTTCACGTTGCTATGGACACATACTTATTGATTTATTTTGATTTTGTAGTTTTAAATATTTAATATTTGGAAATGTCACGATTTGGTTGTAATTCTATAATTGGACAAAAATGTTCTATCCGAATAACCCTCGGACATTGATAATTGTTTGAAAAAAATTTATGACAAATTTCGAAAGCCTACGGCGTCGGTCTATTGCCTACAAGGTACAAGCATTAGAAAGTCCTTGTCCTTGGGTTATTACTACTGAAAATTTTTTGACAGTTCCAAGAACCAATCAAATTCCCTCGTTTTTTATCATATGAACAATTTCACCCAATCATGTCAACATTACACTGATAACAGACCATAGGCTATTTTCAAGTTGCTATGGACACATATTGATTTATTTCGATTTTGAAGTTTCAAATATTTAATATTTCGAAATGTCATGATTTGGTTGTAATACTATAATTAGCAAAAAATTTTCTATGCGAATAACCCTCGGACATTGATAAATGCTCAAAAATTTTATGACAACTTTCAAAAGTTTGTTGCTTGTAGGCAACAGGCTTTCGAAATCTGTCATATAATTTTTTCGAACAATTATCAATGTCCTTGGGTTATTACTACTGATAATTTTTTACTGAATATAGTAACCAATCAAATTATTCAATTTCAAGTCATGCGTCAAATTTCATCCAATCACCGCTATATTACATCGATAATACCCTACATGTGGTGTTTTCAGTTTGGTGTTTATTTTTTATTAAAAATTAATTGAACGTCAAACTGACAACTGGATTAAAAATGTCGCGAAGATTTGGTATTGCAATAAACGATTCAATTAATTTACCAATTGTACTTTTCACAAATGTAGTTTTAAATAAAAATGAATAATATTTGATCAAAACTAATCAAGTTTGTATTGAAAATTATTAAACGTAAGATTGACAATCAATTTTTTTCGTGCAACCGGACGCAAAACAAGCATTTTGCAGCCGCAACAGAGGCCGCAAAATGATATTTTGCGGCCGTTACCCAGAGAATGATTTTTTGCGGCCGTTACCCAGAGTGACGGCCGACAAAAATTTTTACGGCCGTTCCCATAGTGACTGCCGGCAAACTGAACGCCACTACAGCATTTGACATTTCTGAAATATGACAATAACAATGTATTTCGAACCAAAAACTAACTGTCTTTTCTAAAGAGACATAATGTTTATTGAAGTTATGTTATTTTCACGGTTGCACGAAAAATATTGTGTATACTATGGCCGCGAAATGTTTTCGCGACCTCGAGATTATCTTGCCTTGGCCGGAGCGGACTCGGCGATAATCTCTCTCTCTCGGAACGCGAAAAAGCATTTTGTGACCTTAGTATACAAATAACTATTGATATCTACAAAGTAAAAAATTATCTTATCGAATACTCCTCGGGTCTTGATAAATACTCAAAATTTTGTAGCAGAGAATCCTTCAAGCGTGTTGCTCAAAGATAATAGCCCACGGCCTGCGGCCTTGGGCTATTATCAAGCAGCACGCTTTTAGCATTCTCTACGACAAAATTATCTCGGTATTATCAAGACCCTAGGGGTATTACTACTGAATATACAAAATGTACAATTTGACCGTAAAATGTGTACATTTCCCAAAAAGTTTGGTGTATATGAACTGAATATAATGTATATGTACATTTCCCGGCAAATGTGTACTCTTGCCTTCACGTTTTGCTAAATGTATACTCTTACCTTCGTGTTTTAAGAAAAGTTGGAATACAAATAAATTAAGAATGTTGTTGCAGTAAAAAATATTTATAGTTAATATATTTCTTTCTCTTATTGTTTGTTAAGTTTGATTTCGAACAAGAAATGTTGATCGCACTGCTTTAGTGATGAATGTATTGTAATGCACACTATGTTATTCAAGAAGGGGAAGGGAATGTAATCATTAGATTAGCCGTTCCCCTTCTTGAATCACTTGATATGCGTGTTACAAAGTATTGGATATTTTTCAAAAATGGGAAGGGTGAATGCATTCAATACTTTGTAACGCGCATATCAAGTTTATCAAGAAGAGGAAGGGTAATTCCAATGATTATATTCCCTTTCCCTTCTTGAATAACTTAATGTTCATTACAAAGTATTGGATATATCTTTTAAGGAGAAGGGACAATGTAATGATTATATTTCCTTTCCATTTTTCTCACATTTACCAAAACGACATGGTCATTGTGAATTCAATGTACATTTCCCTTCTTTGAAATTGTGAATGTTAGTTTAATGCACATTACCCAAACGAGGAGGCAAATGTGCACATTTACCGAAAAATGTGTACATTTGATGCAATATCTACTTTTACCGTAACATACATTTCTTGTGACATTACTGAGTTGTAGGCTGGTGAGCTGTTTTTTTGTTCAATTAAGGCCAGAAGATTTAAAATTATGTATTTTTTTGGATTAAGTGTAAGAAGTAGTCGTCGTTAAATGGTAGCTTATAATTATAATTATATTTTTTCAGTATGATATTTAGAGAAATCAGTTTCAAATAATTGACACAACAATTTAATTATGAAAAGGATGAGGAAATTATTTTTGGTAAGGCATGAAATGAGTAAAACTAAAATAATTAAAACAGAATACAGAAATACAAAACGTTAGATCACTACAAAATCAACTTTGAATAACGCGAGTAAATGAAACAATGCAACAGTGTGGAAATATCAAGCTGCCCACTGCATAACGTCTCCCGCACGATTGGCTTTGCTTGATCCTGATTTTCAAATTTGTTACGGCGCATCGTCAGCTCATTTCACGAGATACCGGTTGGATGTAGGAACCTCCATAGCTCTAGGCTTAGCGTGAGAGATCCCGGGTTTGAGTCTCGGTGGTACGCCTTTTCAATTTTCAGATTAAAAAGCTAATATAAGATAAAAATAACAGAGAGAAACAAAATAACTGTTCAAAAATATATAAACTACTAAACTACTTAGAAGCTGAAGCATTCTTGGTATTTTCTGCTCACAAATATCAGTGTAAATTATAACGATAAATAGTAAGTATGCTGGCATCAAAAATAGAAATAAAATACATCTTATGGAAATGTATGTCAAAAGAAATTTGTGCTCGTTTGTGCCACATTAGCCCACGATGTATTTACATAAAAATACCATCGGACGCCTCTGAAAAACAAGCAGTTAGACACACGACCCTGTCGCGACGCACAAATAGCTTCGAAACGTCACACGTGCTGCGGCATAAGCGACGCCACCGCAATATATTATTATATATTAAAATATGCACCGTCACCAAAACAGCGTTTAATGTGACACCATTAATATCATCAGGCACACTTTTATAGCGATCATGCTAAAATGTGCTTAAAATATAAACCTGACTACAAAAATTGTGTAATGATTAACATCTAGAAGCAAAGAGTTGAAAACAAATATGTTAGTTCTCCATCTGAAAGCTTATGTCACTGGAGAAATGTCCTCAAAATAAGGAGAGAGTAATTGAAAAACTGTTGTAGAAACAAGTTAAAGCCCCTACGTAGTTATTATTGATTCGGCATCACTTTTTTGTGCTCTTAGTTGAACTGTTTATGCGAAGTGACAAGTAGTCCTGATCAGACTTAACAATATTGTTACTACTTCTTACTTGGAGAAAATTCTACATTGAGAGCTCTAGTCCTGGAAGTCTAAATCTCCAATGAAGCAGTGCTTCACATTCAAAGATCCTTGATTGATCAAAGATCCTTGCCCAACCAACAGACAGACATATTAATCCCTATCGTATGTGCTTTCATAGGGACAGTTATTGGTAAGTAATCCCGTCACTTTTCTCATTTGGCCCCTGCTAAGGTTGGATATTTCGTTAGCGAGTGATGATTTGTTTGAATCCACAGATATGTACAGTTACGTGTCGCGTTTTTTGATATCCCAAATTCTGGTCAGGACCAGTGAATGCTGGCTTTGCTCGAGTTTCTGCAGTTTCATATCTACTATACTCTCCGAATCCCACTTAAGCTGTAGTCTTCTGCTCCACACCCTGCAACAGCAGCTGTACGTTTTTTTGTTGTTGTTTTTTTGGTAGCCATCCTAGTGCCGGTAGAACTGCAGCCTATTGGCTTATAGTACTCTACTTCCACATTTAGTCCATCCAGTTATCCCCGTACCTTCGAGTAGACGATATATTAGGTCCATTGGATGTGTGCCATAAACTTCAGGTTACATTGGCTTCTCTGAAGATTGTTTGTCTTCTCGAGTCCAATGCCTCACTGTCAGATAAGATGTGGGTTACGGTCTCGGTCCCCATGCCACAAAGTCTGCAGCTGAGGTCCCCGTTATATAACCCTATTTTATGCAGGTGATCTTTTACCGAGGTATGACCCGTTAGATAACCTGTAATAATTCTTATCTTATTCCTACTGATATTCAGTAGTTCTTTGTCCGTTTTACACGTGTCACCTATGAAGGTCTTACTGTGTACCTGCTTTGGAATGTACCTCCACTGAAGTCTATGTTGACTTTTTACCCATTTTTGTATTTGCCCTCGGACTACCTTCTTTGTGGTCCCAAGAACTGGTTCTGGTCCAGCACATGCTGTTGCTGAAACTCTTCTCGCCGCGAGTTCATCAGCTTGTTCATTTCCAGATATACCGTTATGTCTCGGCGCCCACACTAATCTTACTTTAATGTAGTCTGCTAGTTCATTTAGTTCTTTCTGGCATTCTTCTACCAATCTGGATGTTACCTTCCGGCTATTTAAAGCTGCAAAAGCTTCCTGGCTGTCAGTATGTTTATCCTATGAGTGTCACTCCTATGTTTGTTAATTCTGACACATTCTGGGATAGCATAAATCTCCGCCTGAAATACAGAGGGAGCATACAGCAGCTGTACGTTTTATAATTGTATTCGAATTAGGAATTATCCAGAGAAGGGGAATGGCTAGAAACATCTTGACCTGGAACATGAGCTTGATTACTTGAACGGAGCACCCTGGTGAAACAAACATCTTCCAGAATTAAGATCTCATGTCCGAGATCTCTTTAATAGAGCAAAACTCACCGGGGAAGTGGTATAGATACACTGAGCTGCGAAGCCTACTAGAAGGAAATTAGAAACGCTAAAGAAAGAAGATGTGGGAAATTCTGTGAACTCATTAACCACGCTGCAGAAAGGCTTTACAAAAGTCATGGCAGTAGGGCCAACTCAGATATTTCCTCGAGAAAGATAGATGGGAAAAACGAGGAGAAAAGTGTGCGCCTCTAAATAGAAATTCATAGCTTACTTTCAAGAGAAAGTACTATAAATGGATAAGCAAAGTAGAGGAAGGCTGGAATGGACTTTGAACACCTTTCAAAGCACTAATAGCTGATGGGATTTATCTAACTCTGCTAAAGCAAACTACATGTAGCTATAATATGTCGAACCAGCTTAGAATGGGGTTACATACTTGAAGCATGGAGAAGGGCAATAGTCACAATTTCAAAAGCTGATGGATAAAGTGACACAACGAACCCAAATTCCACAGACCAATTAGTCTAATATCGCATTTTCCAAAAAACAATGGAGTTATAGAACTGAAATACTAAAGAGACTACTACCACTCACCTCAGCATTATGCTTATCGATCAGGTAGGTCTACAGCATATTTCATTTTTTGATTTTTCATGTTTCAATTCCATTTTAAATTATCTTTATCAATAAACTGGACCATCAATGTAACCACGCATGATCACTTAGTTATCACTAGTTTGATTTCTTACCACTAGACGGGGTAATTCAATTGGTCACAATAGAAATATTACGGTTGCGAATGATGTATGTATACTTGTTGGAGTAATTTGATGTATTAACCCACTTTGGAGCCACGCTCTACCAGTATGCGCAGCGACGCCTTGAACAAACGCACTGTTGTCCAAGATGGTAGACTGTAGTGAAGTTATTTTATTCTAATCAAGCCCAAATGAATAATAGGGTGAAATAAAATACTCTATGGAATAAAGATATTACTACTGCAAACAGTGGGTTGTAAGGCCACAGCATGCAATCCCTACCGGCTACTTGCCTTTACAAAGTTTAAATTAAAACACTCACTTAAAATTACAATAACAACTAAGTAATTATAGAATTTGTGATTAGTCCAAAACCTGGCCTGTTTTTGTACTCACCAGGAAATGGTGTGTGACTATAAACTATCACTGTAACTGAAATGACGTCGTAGGAATAGAAATTATCTAGAAAGGAATTATTTTCTCGTAATGAGATTTGGAAAGAATTTTACTTGACCATATTTTTATATCTGTCATACTGACATTTTTCTCAAAACCTTCCTCGTTTTTCTATTCGAACATACCGATGACAGTCGTCGCTCACTCTCACGATCAAGTGAATGACGATGTGAAATGAATACAATAATATTATAATTTTTTAAGGAACATGAATTCCGAACACTTGTAATTGATCAAATTTAATGGATTGTAAGAAGTAGAGGTGTCGGATTAATTAAGATTCATAGACAATAGTGTAGATGTTAAATGTTTAATAAGTTTGGTGAAGCTTAGTAATAGTAAAACATATTTACCTACTCAATTACGGTCACATTTGCTTGCTTCTCCACTTTGACGGTGTAATACCAAAGCGAGATTAAGCACCAATTAATTGATTAAGTGAATAGCAAACTTGTTAGTGGTCAACTAGAATCTCGTATTCTAGTGTCTTTTGTTGTGTCAAACTTTGATCGACATATATGTTGTATCTTAATTAATAATTGAGTATGATTGATTCTATTGCATCTAGAATTATTGAAAATTGTGTGCAAGCGAAAGCATGTCATTTTCATTCAGTGAAGCTCTTCCTGCATCTATTTTTATTTACTTTGCAATAAAATGCATTGAATATAATACATACAAGACATCTTTTAACATTCTGTCACTGTGTATGTATGTATTTTGGGGTGACATTCACTGAGATCTAAATGATCTATTGTGCCCCCTTACTTCTACTCAGTTTCTGAGCAGAGTCTCAGAAACTAGTAGTTCCTTTAGTCCTATTTCCCGGAGGAATTTTAGGATGTCTGCAGGATTTAACTTAGGTAAATGTTCCTCTTCTATCCAGTAATCTCCCAGGTGCTGTGCTCTAGGATTCTGGAGTGCTGGGCAGCTGAAAAGTATGTGGATGGAGGTATCTTCTTCCATTCCACAAAATCTGCATTCTTCTTCCTCCACTATTTTGAGCTTTTTCAAGTGCCCATTCAGGCGACAATGTCCCGTTAGGATCCCTATAAAAACTCTTAGCGCAGTTTTACTTTGACGTATGCATTCATTTGATCTCAACAAGTTGTAGACACCCAGAAGAGTCTTTGATTCCACTAGATCTTTCCAATGGTCAGATCTTCGCTTTTTCTCAGCTTTACCTATTTCTTCCAATATTACATTGGGGCTGATTCCGCAAAAGGGTTCAGGCCCCCAGAAAAGTATTTCAGTCCCCCTCTTTGCTAGTTCATCTGCTATTTCATTTCCTTCTATTCCATTGTGTCCTGGAATCCATGGTAAGGTGATTATATTGTTCTCGCCTAGTTCATTGAGTTTTTCTAGGCATTCCCACACCATTTTGGAACTGATTACACAAGAGCTCAGTGCTTTAATGGCTGCTTGACTATCCGACATTATAATAATTCTTTGTCTTCTGTATTGAATGACATTCTTTCCAAGTCTGGTATTGGCATTTGGATCCCATTCCTTCTTGTTGCCTAATTCCGTACCGAATTTCTTTTTCATCATACCGTCTTGTGGCATGTTCCAGGTTGTCTGATTTCTAGAAAGTGAGGAGGTGGTTTTTTTAAAATGATTCCCTCTCTACTTAGTCTGTATCTTGTTCTTTCTGCAACGCTTTCCACCACCAAACTGTCACTGTGTAGTGTAAAGAGTATTTCAAGAAATAAAGTGTAAAATTTTTATTGACCAGACTTTCTTGATGTTCAGTGTAGTACACCTGCATTTTTGTCACTTTTTGATTTTAATAATAATTGGTGAATTTTTTCCAAAACAAATCAACTGTAAACTAAGTCTAGTTTGTAATTGCTATATTTTTAGGGTCCATTCAAAACTAAAGACATAAAAGTGTCAGCGTTATTGAATCTTACACAGATCAATTTGATACAGTAATTACACCACCAATATTGGTGATATACCCCCTAATAACGAATGAAGACACAATTTCACCCCAATGATCATCCTTTAGGGATACACCCCAATACGCCCTTCACCCTTCGATCGGACATATATCATAGTTAAAAAGCCTTAAGGGCGGAGATGTACAGTCACGTCAGGGACGTACATATAAAAATAATATATTAAATAAGAGATGATGAAATTATGTAAGTATAAAAAAATGTCACCTTCTCTTTTTCCCATAGAATCAGATTGCACTGATTTTTCTTCAACATTTTCATGGATAATAATAATTTTTCAATAATTTTCGAAAAAAGTGTAATTTCTCAGACGTAAAAATGAAAAGAAGGGCCTTATCAGAGTTTAAATGAATAATCGGGTTTTATTCAGGAAAACCAGCTTTCCTACAATTTTGGAAGAAATTAAAACATTTGTGGTCGAAAAAAAGGCAAGGTGAAAAATTAAATCAAAATCCTTGTACTGCTATATTTTTACCCCTTCCCACTATTTCCAATCTGAGAAAAACTATTTTAATTTCCCCATCTTTCGTTGTCAAAATACTGTTGAACATTCTGCTCTTTAAAATTGTTTGACGAGTACTCTATTATCGCAGATGATTCATTTTTTTGAAGCAAAAACATTTTTGTTAGGATCAGCTACATAAATTTAAATAAACTCTTCCACGCTCACTTTCAAAGCTTTCGAAAAAAATATTGCTGAATTTTTTTTTTCTAAATTACTTAATTAATATTTATCCACATGATAATTTTCTTATAAAAACTACGTACCCTTAGTTTTGTAACAAAAGCCATTAATTAAAGCACTGAGCTCTTGTGTAATCAGTTCAAAAATGGTGTGGGAGTGCCTAAGCAAACTCAATGAAATAGGCCAGAACAATACCTTACTGTGGATTCCAGGAAGCACTGGAATAAAAGGAGATGAACTAGCAAAGAGGGGGACTGAAGCACCCTTTTGGGGGCCGGAATCCTTTTACAGAATCAGCTCCAATGTAATATTGGAAGATATATAAGCAAAAGCTCAGAATTGCACCCCTGGCACATTTTTTTTATTGACGTCCTCCTAATTCCAATTTTGGATAATTTTTTCGTTTTTTAAATATATACTCATTTCACCTATACCTTTTGCTTTGCTACGAATATTTTATTCCATTCCACATCTTATTAGTCCGATCGACTGGTTGAGTACAGGTACGTTTTGGGGTCCGCTGGCTTACTTCGCATCTTCTTTATGTATTTTGGGTCGCTTATTACTAATTTTTTGGTTCCCAGCTCAAAAACCCTTCAGTTAATTTGATAATTATAACAATTTTATTTCAAAAACCATAAAAATGTTTTTTTTCTCGAGCAGGACAATATAATTTTATGGAATATGGCATATTTTAAGAAGAAAATGTCTCTTCTAATGCAACTTTTCGGTAAAATGCATATTTAAGAAGCTATAAACATTGTTTTTAAGATCGAATACTTACTAGAAGTTTTGCTCTAGCTTTGACTGTTAATAACTTTTGAACTATACAATATTTCTTGAAACTGAAAACACCATCTTATTTTTTGAACTTTATATACTCTACAAATTGATATAACCCAATATTAGTGCAGGTTTTTTTTTAGATAAACCTTTTACGACTAATATTTAGCGTATTAGTCCGAACGCTTGGTGGAGAAGGTTGATTGTACATTTTAATGTCCCCTCGGTAACTTGGTCTTAGTTTATGTTTTTTGGGTAGCTGATCGCGTTTATAACAATTGATATCGAGCACCCCACGCTTTTACTATAATTACCATAATTTTCTCGTTCATCATTTTATTCTTAAATTAAGCATTATTTTTTCCTTTTTAGCTCGATTAATTATAAAGTTTGATTTTTGGTTTTTTTAAACTATAATTTGTTCAAAATTTATTGCGCACTTGTATTTCAAACTTTTGAACTGTAGATGTACATGTATATGGTGGTACACTAACAAAAGAATGATTCAATTTGATGAATTATCGGTTTGAAATTCTATGAGGATGGGATCCAATATGACAGCCACCACAACACATTGAACTAGCACCTTTGACCATTGTATTCACAAGACGAAATAACATTCAAAATCCATAGAAATTAACCTTAGGTATATTAAATTTGGGGACTACACAACTATATTGAAACTTTGACTCTTATTAATAATGCTGGAATTATTTCAAATATAAACAAAGACCGTCTGCTATTAGTGATTGTGGTTGAAGTCACACAAGTGAATTATCCGAATAGGGTACAAGCATAAATTTTGCTTTTGGTTGGAATTGATGCTTTATCAGGTCTCCTAGCACCTTGCATGCCTATTTTTTCAAGAAAATATAAACTTTACTTTTAAAACGACTTTAAAAATCATAAAATTTGAAAGTCTGCCAAAACGCGCTTTACGTCATAAAGATGGCTGCCCCATGGTGTGACGTCATATAAATACATATAAATGATATTTTTACGTCGATGAAGCAATTAATAGTTGATCTAAATACAATATAAACACAGAAATACACATAACCTAATGCAATACCGGCCATATTGACATAAGTAAACACAAGAGATATGACATCACACGTATCATCGGTAGCGTTCGGAAATCCTCGGGTTGTGGTCGAAAAGTGCATTGAAATTTGAATTTTATTTTAAAATTTGCGAGTAATTTCCAATGGAAACTGGTTTATTTCCTATTATTAGTAATTTTTGATATCATATTTACTATTATAAATTAATATCCAAGCAAAACATGAAATATGCGTGTACTCTATTGTGTAGTTTGAATGTAGGTAGTTCAAATCGATGGGGAGCAGTAAATATGACATTTTAAAACCTCATTTACGTTTCATTACACTATATTCAATCACCCACAAGCCACATATAATCCAGTCATTACATCGGAAAAATCGGGCCAGAAATGAAAATGAGCCAAGAAAGCCAAATTTTGGATATTACGTGAGGGTGGGCTAGAAAAGCTTAAGTTCAAATTGTCGACCAAAATAACCTTGTGGGTTTTCCTCCATCTTGAAAAAAGGGCTGAATTCAGTTTTTTCATCATGACTAGGTTCCCCGTTGAGATACGGATATTTTTATGCAATAGTCCTCTGCTGCTCTTCGTGCGATCTACAGTTAAGGTCCCCTACATTTTTCACGTATCTAGCATCGTTATCGAGATATCTATAAAAAAACCACAAATCTGGGCTGTGGCTGATTGATGTATTTATTATCAACAATTACATTAGTCTAAACATCAGTCATCAATAAACCGAGTTTAGTTGTTTGGTACAACTCGCCCTCAGAGTTTGGGGATGACCAGTCCAGTCATGTCATTGTCTCAAGTCTTTTGCAAAAAACCTCTGATTGGCGATGTTTATGTGGCTAAAAAGAGAGCTGTTCAGACTCTCTTAGCGGCAAGCGTGGAAAGAGAACGTGTGGAGCATCAACAGATGTTACAAAATATCAATTCAGTGAGACTTGCAGGAACTAAAACTTCGGAAAGGGCACGACGTTCAAGGAAGAACCAATCACCAGAATTCACGTTTGATGAAACTACTGCTCCGAATGTCAGCCAGGAGAAGTTTCTTGCAAGGGACCAGAATAAAAACAAATTAATACAAATGCTTCGTTATTTTACATATACCAGAATAAAAGTAGAGCAGGCTTTTGAAGATGCTGATTCGGAAAGCACAGTCCGCCAACACGTTTTCCGGACATATCTACAGGTACAAACGTGGCTCGGAATTTTCGAAGATCCTCAGTAATGGGGTTGGCGACAGACTAATTACGGGCTTGAGCCAATTCGTACTACAGCCGCACCGCTCCACCTGCAATTTTAAAACTCATTTCGTGCAAATATAAAGGAGAATGTGGGGCTGCTTGTGGGTGCAGGAAAGCAGGAATTAGTTTCTCTGTTATTTGCCTGCACTGTAGTGGACAGACATGCAACAATGTCGCCAGAGTCGAGATTTTATTAAACGACGATCACGATGATGATGATTATGATTTTTCAACCGTCACGGCATCATTTCCTGTGAAGAGTTTTTACGACTCGAAGAGTCTACCGAGGAAAAACTTCTACAGCCAGGATCGACGAAACACATGTGAAAAAAATGACTACCTGTAATTATTATTTTCTTTTAATGAATTTCATGTGTTTGATTTACAGCGTGTCCACGGATGGAATATCCTTTAGGTGAGAAATTTTTAAATATTAATTTAGTAAAAATTGTTATACCTGATAAAAAGTTTTGCTTGTTCTGAAACCCCATAAAATGATATAAAAGTCAAGTTTTTCAAAACCAGTATCATTTTATGGCCAGTTTTATGAAAACCTGGAGTCTGACTTTTTGACATTTCTTCACATATTGGCTAATATCTCGGGAACCTTAGGGTTTGCAAGGTTCTAGTAACGCCATTCGATTCAGAATTGAATTTTCTATAAAAAGAGGAATTTTGAAAATTATGAGTCTTCGCGAATTAGTATAAGTTTCGGAGTGGACTTAGAATGTGGAACTTTCGATGTGGAAATTTCCTCTTTTTATAGAAAATTTAACTCTGAATCGAATGGCGTGGACTAGAACCTTGCAAACCTTAAGGCTCCCGAGATATTAGCCAATATGTGAAGAAATGTCAAAAAGTCAGACTCCAGGTTTTCATAAAACTGGCCATAAAATGAGACGGGTTTTGAAGAACTTGAATTTTATTCCATTTTATGGGGTTCCAGAACAAGCAAAACTGTTTATCAAAAATAACATTTTTCACTAAATTAATATTTAAAAATGTTTCACCTATAGGATACTCCATCCGTGGACACGCTGTATAATTTGACTGGTTTATTAATTTATTTCATATTGCAATAATTCCCTGAACAACCATTCATCCAATTTGATGTGGGGATACAACCGTGCGAGCGGCTAAATCAAAACCGGCACAGTCTTACTGACTTAGTGGCGCCATAGAGGTCGTAATTCCTGTCAAAAATAAAAAAAAATAAAAAAAACGAATATGTAGGTGTGAACACGCTCTACAAGTTTCATACTGGACATTTCTCGATAACTTCCACGAGAAACAAGGAAATAGCGAAAAAAAAATTTTTTCCAAATTTATTTTTTTTCATCGATATCCCGATAATGATGATAGGTACGTGAAAAATGTAGTGGACCTTGATTGTAGATCGTACGAAGTATTGCATAAAAATATCCGTATCTCAACGGAGAACAAAGTTATGATGAAAAAACTGAGGTCAACCCTTTTTTCACGATGGCGGAAAGCCCACAGGGTTATTTTGGTCGACAATTTAAACTTAAGCTTTTCTAGCCCACCCCCACAAAATATCCAAAATTTGGCTTTCTCGGTTCATTTGCATTTCCAAATGTATATAATGACTGGACTAATATACTCGAAGCTTTATCTTATCGAAATTGGCAAAACTTGTTATTTTCAAGTTAATTAGTCAAAATTTGTCTGGAGGAAAAATTTCAAAAATTCAACCGAAGCTATTAATCCGTTATTAATCCTACTCTAAAAATTAACTGTAACAACCACTTTAAATTGATGAAATAGCAACGCAATATGCACTGTTTTTATTGATTATTCAACATTTTCTCGTGTGGGTAAAATTTTTTCATTTAAAACTTCATATTTGTCTAAATTTCATTGCTAGGTACAGTTATATTTTAAAAAGGGTACAGATATTGATGAGAGACCTACATGACATCCTGATTTGAATCAAATCTACACAAATTATTGGAGATTATCGAATGTCAAAGCTGCGACTCATAGACGTATGCTATACTCTTAAAGCTGCATGTTTATGACGTTTTCATTCAATTTTAATAAAAAATAAATATTGCTCCCCATGTTAGTGATATTGAAAAGGCTTAAATGATAACTAAAATGTAAGAAGAATGGTCAGTTCGTACCGTTGTACATTTTATAGTCGCAGATAATATTAAAACAATCTTCAAAATCAAACTATGATTTTCATTTTCGACAAGCTGACATTTGATGATCCTCATCTCCGATAATATACGTTTTTGCGAAAATATGATGGCCATAAAGACAACATTATCATCGACAACCAACAAAATGGCCGTTTTTTTTGTTCAGCCTCGCACTAAATTTCCGATCCAATTTTTAGGTTTAGGATCACTCTCTGATAGACTATGAGCCCATGGGGAAAAAGTGTCGCGATTTGAAACAGCAGCAAACCCATTCAGAACGATAGTTTATCATGCTACCATCAGTTCCAGCACTATGGCGTTCATTTTCTCTTGTGCAGAAAAAGCGCAGTGGAAAACTGAACATTTTATTTTTCACCCCCTGAAACCGTGATATGAAACTGTACGCCGTTTGTTACATTTGATAGTAGAACCATAGGAGATCGGTCCAGACTCTATGACGTTCAAAAATAATCGTGAGGAAAATCTAGGAAAGACTTATTTTTGAACGGCATAGAGTCTCGACCGATCTCCTATGATTTTTCTTCCACTGCGCTTTTCTGCACAATAGAAAATGAACGCCATAGTGCTGGAACCGATGGTGGCTTGATAAACTATCGTTCTGAATGGGTTTGCTGCTGTTTCAAATCGATACACCTTTTTCCCCATGGGCTCATAGTCTATAGGCGTTTTCGGAAACTTACTCCGGCTCACTAACACGATCCAGAGAAGTCACGTGATGAATCACTCCGATCGCCTACCCGGGAACTGTAGTTTACGAACTGATAGGTTTCGTTTTTGATCTGACAGCTAACGTCATAACAAAACATACATACATACTTTTCCACAGAATACACCATCCCAAGAAGAAGCGAAGCTTGTTCTATTTTACAATTCATTTTCTGAGTGCGCATGTCTGACAGTCGCCATTTTAAGCCCGTTATCTGTCAATGACATGTGATTTTATTGTTTACCAAAGAGTTTTCTTTGATTGTTGTAAGTATTTTGATTATTCACATATTTTTTTGTGTTTTGAACGATAAAATTTGTTCACAAAACTACATTTATTAGTTATGGCGCCAAAAACTGGTGCAATTCGTGGCTGTCATTAAAGTGATAGATAATAATTAAAAGATACAACAAAACTTCGATATCTATGCAGAAAAGTTTACTCTCGCTTCTTTTTTATAACTTCGTTGTCACAGATATCAGTACATTTTCTCTGGTTGTAAAATTTAATTCAGTGTAAGTGTAACTTTTAAATATATAAATAATAAAAATTTTATATTCAAGCACCATACTTATCGTAATTTTATATCATCATTTACTGAAATTCTTTCTATTGTAAACTGATATTTATTTATTTATTAACGGGCGAACCAATTTCACAAAAAGTGATTACAAATCTTAAAAATACAAAACATTTATACATATAAATTACAGAACATACAAAAGATACAATTCACTATAAATAAAAATTTGTGAGATATAAGAAATACAGAAAACACGTAACTAAAAAGAACTAAAAAGAACCAAATATCATTAGTACAATTAGTTATCTAAGTATACTTGACAGTGTTCGTTTAAAACTGATAAAACCCGTGGAGAAATCAAGTTCAGGATACTGATTAGCACCTCTCAGTGTTCGTGGTATAAATGAAAATTGTGCATAATTCGTTCTACAAAACGGAACATGAAAGGAAGTAACCTGCCTTGTCTGGCGAACTTCAAAGTTAATTCTGGCTAACAAGTCGGGACATTCGATTGAAAAATTTAGTATTTTGAACAATAAAAAATATAATATATATATAATCTATTATTGTATTCGTTTTGAGACTTACCCTATCCTACATATAGTGCTACATAAATACATAATTACACATATAATTTCGATGAAAATAAAGAAAATAATATCATTTGGTTAAACAATAGCTCATAATTTTTAATAATGGATGGTACTCCAAGAACAGAAGCTAGAACTTATATTTATATATTTTTCACAATATTTGTTAAGCTGTTGAATTAACTTAACCAATTCATAAATTGACTTGAACAATTGAAACTTTGTCGAAACAAGTCATAAAAATAAACAATTATCATTTGAGATTCTTTGGCCTCACTTTTTTGCGTGTAGTTAACATTCATTTTACATTTTTTGAACAATTTTCTCAGTGTAACTTGATCCGTTATCTGTCAAAGTCAGTTTGAAGGTCACGAAATTTTGCCCCCAAAACATCAAAAGATTTACGCCGGCTTTCGTTTCTTGTTTGGCTGGTGTATTCTGTGACTCTTCTTCAACTTCGTCATCATCTTCGAAAAAATAATCAAATGCCAACGCCGTTAATTGTTCATGTTTGATAAAAGCAATATATTTCGTTACTCCCAAAAGAATTAGGTTATGTTATATTACCCTTCAGTAATGCGCTTGCGTGCCTATAGCATCTCTAACGACCTACATCTCGAGGTGGGTTACTAAAAATTTACCTGGGTCAGTTCAGGTCAGTCATCCAGTCAACAACTCGGAAGTTTCCGATCACGAGTAGGCAACTCGGGCTAGGTAAACGAACGTGCAGATTAGGGATCGTGTCAACCCGAGTAAGTTTCCGAAAACGCGCTATGAGCATAAAATCACAAAATGCTGACAGATGCTGTTGAAGCTTGAAGCACCATATTGAAAAAACGTTTTTGACCGACATCTCCGAAACTTTGCACTTTAGGGCAATAGTCATTGAGAACATTATTGTGGAGAATAAAATTTAGCACCTTTTGTTTCTTGAACTTTTTTAACATTAAATTAACTGGCTCTTCTATTTCGGCCGATAACTCTTGAAATACTGGATTAATCAACAAAATGCTCCTATATATTCTTAAAGATCAATTTATTTTTCACAACAATTGTTCTAAACGTTTTCTAATTTTCACTTTTTTGAGTTATAGGACGTTAAATTAGAAATGTCGACGGTCGGCGGGTGACGCGGCAACCCAAAGGTTTTTTCTGTAACAGGCAACCGTTTCTTTTCTGTCTATAAAAAAATAGATGAAAAGGTGTGGCGTTGAAAAGTTTATCTGTATATTAGTGAACCTCGTCTTCAATGAGGAATCGGTTGAAGTTGACGGTTTTTTTACCATGAGAATGAAGAATTCATTGATGAAGATGAAGATGAAGATGATGAGAAAACGTTAACTATAATTGGATTTACGCCGCCTTCAAAGATTATATAATTATATAAAATCCATTCAAACTTATTTAAATTTTCTTGATTGTAATTTCAAATACCCTTCACCATATTCCAGTGGCGCTTGTGATCAGTTTAGATGCGTCACGTGTTCGGATCGAGCGATCATCTCATTTTTTTCCACCCTCTGTAGTCTGTACATTGGCTACAGGTGCAGATGATCAGATATAACTGGGGTGGTTCGACTTAAAAAATCGTCAAGGGTGAATATGGAGCAATAAGTTAAAGAACAGGTTGAAGAAATTGTTGAATATTTTTGAGAAACTCGTTGTGTCTCTTTTTAATGGTTAAAATTGTTGATATTCATTAATAGCTGTTGCGTACTAAATATAAATTTGCCCAACTGCTATTTTAATTTACTTTTTTCGAGGAAGTCGGGTTTTAAGTAGATATTTTTGTACCAGAGAAAATATGATCGGGTATTTGTTAGTAAACTGTATTATAAATGATGTTCGGGGTGAAATACTAGAAAGAGAAGCCTACTATAAAGAAAAAATTTAAAAAAACTTGAGAGGTGTCAAGGGACACCCGGATGGAACGAAGTTCCTTCCGATTAATTAGTGAAGGAATTGTAAATATACATACACACACCGAAACATTTATATATATACATATATATATATATGTACTCTGTCTGTCTATTCTTTCATACACGTCATAGATGCGCGGGACTTTGTAAACACAACAACAGAGTGTATATATATATATATATATATATATATATATATATATACTCTCTCGACTCCGTAAACACAACAGCGTATAGGTTAGAACACGCACGGCTTGCTAAATACATACGTTCTGAAATTGTAATATTAAAATATGATTTGTTTTTGAATTTATTAAAATTATGACGCGTACACTTGCTAAACACACAAAATGTGGAGATTATAATGCGTATGACTTGGTTAGCACAATAATAAAGAGAGGTTATAGTGCGTACAAGCTAAAAATACAAAAGCATTTATTATTATTATCTGTATATAATCGCACATTGCAGCATGTACCTTTCTTCGCATCTAATACACATGAGAGCTCATGGCAGCATGTGTTGAATGCCTTGATATAGACGCGTAGGTTGATGGTTCGCGCCCGGACTATGGTGAAAATTTTTTCAATTTATTTGCTTTCTATAAGAGAGAAAGATACAGACAGAGGAACATGCGATGCGCACAGCTTACAATAGCTTCCTATATCAAAAAGTGTCGTGACAAAACTTTTCGTAAGAATTTTATCCGTCTAGCCTCCTTTCACAACGCGCGATAAGGAACTTCGTTCCAATAATTGTAAAAGGTGTAATGGAATTAGTTAAGACAGAATCTGAATAACCCAACCCAAATTTCTATCAACATTCCATACATTCAGTCGTTGTGAATCAGTAGAGGGACATATTTATAAAATTTATACATACAGTCAAGCATTTCTAGGAGGAATTATATATGGTAAAATAGGTATAATAGCAATAGTTTCTTCACAGTATACCAAAACGGTATACTGTGGTTTCGTTGATATGGTGGTCGGACACTCGGCAGGGGCGATCCAGACCTAAAGCAAGGGTCACATTAGAGCCTCCGTACACGAGCCACATTTTGCGATCGACCCGACCACAAAATTGCCGTCGCGTTTCGGCGAACTGAAGCTACCCATAAGAAACACTGTACCATACGTACACGGGCGTTCACTGCAGTCAAAACGGACATCTGCAGTCTACTTGCAGTCGATCTCCGCCGAGTGGTCGCTGCTGCATCCGCCGTACACGAACCACATTCTTGTGGTCGTATGAACCGCGTTGCGCCGTCGCGTTCGAAGTCATTTGTACCTAAACGAGTTCATCGACAAGTTGTTTACAATGGAAAATATTTTTGATACGAATACATTGATCAGTGGAATCCAAAAATATCCATGTATATGGGATTACAAATGCGAATCCTACAGCAACAGGAATGAAAAAAACAATGCATGGGCTGACATATGCGAGAAGTATACAGAAAATTACTTTTTCTCATATTGGTGTCACATCCCGCCGGAGTTTGCCAAATAAATCATAAAAGTCTCCTTCCCGTCTTCGCGCAACCAAAAGTGGATGTATCCAAAGCGATCGTGCCTTCCTACTTCTTCTTCTTCTCCTTCTCAACATAAGAAGTAGTAATGCTTCTTCTTCGAAATTCATATGGACTCTGGCAGATGATACCACAAAATATAGGGTATATATCAACACCCTGTGATGTGGTTGCAGTCGCTTCAACTACACGTGCGGTTCATATGACCGCAAGTCGACCACAAAAATGTCGCTGGTTCAACCGCAAGATGCAGTTGACGTGACCACATTTTTGTGGTTGTCTCGACTGCAAATATGTGGTCCGTGTACGGCCGCTCTTAGGCCGCTACCCGGCTACTCGCGTGGTTCTAGTTCCAGTCAGCATGTCATCTGTGAGTCCACGTAAACAAGTGATTAGGCGGTTATTAATGGCCATTTGCACCAATTGAGATTTAAGTAGACTTGAAGTTCAATGGCGCTTTAAGAAAGTAGTAAAGCCATCAATTATCATATTGATTTCCGGAAGTAAACAGTTTACCTTCCTTTACTTTATGACATATGCGGCAGGTAAAGTACTTTGACTTTGACATTACTCGAAAATCATCATCTGTCAGTGTCACGCTTCTTCCTATTACGGCTCGGTAATAGTTTTCTTGCGATTTATTTATAACAAATTATTGTAGGAACTCCTTTGACTTCAGGAATTAACTTTTATAATGCTTCAGGGTGTACCTAACAAATAATAAGTAGATTTGTTTTTTATGTGTTGTTTACTTTGTTATAGTAAAATGCTATTAAATATACCTCAGTTTTTTATATTCTGAATTCTGAGCAGTTGGCGATAAAATTTTGTATGCACCACGTCAGTAAAGTGTCTTTATCGGACTCACCTGTTATTCGCCTCGCTTCGCTCGTCTCATAATTTCAGACTCGTCCGATAAAGAATCACTTTAATGCCTTGGTACATAAATAACTATTTCCAAAGGCTTCGCTTGACCAAGCCAACTGTTTTACAACTCGTAGAAATGCTAGAAGATTCTTTGGAGCATCCGGAAAATTTGTAAGCCCAGACAGGCCATCAGTTTTCTTATTTTCAGTAACCTCTTTGTATTCTGCTGCTAAGGATATTAGCAATTCTTTTTCCCAAACTGTATAATTTGCCGATCTGATTTTCTCAGTTTTTACTCTGTTTTCCATTGTAAAGAATTTTTCTATTTAAAAAACAAGAATAAAATCCTTTGATTTTCGAAGAATTGACTTTTAACAGCTTTTAATAGGTTATTTCAAACTACAAAAACGAAAAGTCACTAGAAACCATAAAGAAATAAATAAAACTCAACTTAAACAGCGAGGTTGACAAATGTATTAAACACTTAGCTAAGAAGCAGAGCAAAAACATTGGTGCAACTGAAACTTTAAATAAGCGACCCTTAAATTTTAAACTCGCCATAGCTATTCTAAGCTTATGCTTTTATTGGTGCAAACGGCCATAAGTATTCATTCCTCAAAATTATATAAATTGATAAATAATTATTTTGTTTCAGATTATTTGTTAAAAAATGCTTAGGCTGTTCAGAAAGAGTATCACCAGACGAATTAGTGATGAGAGCTAGCGATAATATTTTCCATTTGCGATGTTTTGTATGTGTCGTTTGTGGAATACGTTTGCAAAAAGGAGATCTATATGTCATCAAACAAGGGCAATTATTTTGCAGGACTGATTACGAAAAGGAAGTGGAAATGATGCAGGGATTTGGATACGGTAATAATAATAATACAATGTATACTTTCATTATTAAATTTAACTCACATGTCATTACTTGACATACTGCGGACATTATTTAAGATAATATATTGATGACCGATCGTAAACCTTGCGTGACCGTCAATATTAACTATTTTTATTCGACTAGTGCGGAAAAGTGACTCATTCAACACTAAAATGAGTGAGGAAAAGTGGACCTTTCTGCACGGTAGAAGAAAATAGTAGTTTGTACAACTAGTGCGCAATGCGTCACTTTTCCCACGAGTGCAGAAGTTTAAGGCGGGTGCCGCAAATCTAGAGAGTGGGAAATGTGATTTGCGTACAAGTTGTACACAATATTTTTTCTACAACCACTTCTATTCATAAAAGAAATACAGTAATTTATATAGTTATTCTATTTAAACTGTGAACAGAAAGAACTTACAATATGAAATAAATAGAAAAATCAGTTGAATATATTTTTTTGGTGTGTTTAGGAGCCGTTCTGGTACCAGGAGCACTGCAGCCTGTTGGCTTATTGTACTCTACTCCCACATTTATTCCACCCATCCAGTTATCCCCGTACCTTCGAGTAGACGATATATTAG
>CAJUYG010002430.1:1615-17763 GCA_910591675.1 Galerucella calmariensis | reverse complement strand
TACTGTTGTTGATACTGTGGTTGATTCTGCTGCTGGTACTGTAGATGGCACTGTGGTTGATTCTGTTGTTGATACTGTTGTTGGTACTGTTGCTGGTACTGTTGTTGTTTCTATTGCGCTAGTGGTCTGTTTTTCAGGAACTTCTGTTGATGCTGCTCGATTTGGTAGCTGAAATTGAAGCAGTTTTAGTAGATGTTGAATATACGAAGCCAAAAAGGAATTTAATTTCCAAATCAGATCCTTCCGGAGAGCCTTTTTAACGACTTTCGACAATAGGGTACAAGCATAAATTTTGCTATTAGTGGGAATTGACGCTTTATCAGGTCTCCTAACACCTTGCATGCCTATTTTTTCAAAAAATATAAACTTTACTTTTAAAACGATTTTAAAAATCATCAAATTTGAAAGTCTACCAAAACGCGCTTTACGTCATAAAGGTGGCTTACGTTTTTATTCGTGTATCACGCTCTGAGTTCTTGTGACCTAATTTGTTTCTGAAAGCTTTAAAAATGGATAAAGCCGAAAAAAACTTTGTATTCCAAGTATTGCATTGTTCCAGTGTGTAAATCAAATCAAGATTGTGCTTTTACAAAACATTCGCTAGCCATATCTTTACTCACAAAATATGAAAGAATCGTCACTGAACTAGTAAATAAAATATATTCCTCTAAAATTTTTAAAATATCCTCGGAAATATCGAATATTTATGTCCACTTTCCACTTAACGTTGACTTTTAGGAATAAAAAAAGAACACACAAACACGTAATGGTCTCAAACAAACATAAATGATATTTTTACGTCGATGAAGCAATCAATAGTTGATTAAAATACAATATAAACACACAACTACACATAACCTAATGCAATACCGGCCATATTGATATAAGTAAACACAAGAGATATGACATCACACGTATCATCGGTAGCGTTCGGAAATCCTCGGGTTGTGGTCGGAAAGTGCATTAAAATTTGAATTTCATTTTTAAATTTGGGAGTAATTTCCAATGGAAACTGGTTTATTTCCTATTATTCGTAATTTTTGATATCATATTTACTATTATAAAATCCAAGCAAAATATGAAATATGCGTGTACTCTATTGATATTTTCGGTCCAATTCCTTTGACAAAAAGAGGAAACAAATATCTGATGGTTGTAATGAATTATGTCAGTAGTTTCTTAAGTATTATAGATTGGAGTTTAGTGCTCGGAATGATAGTTAGTGTAGATATTAAACGAATGAAGAAAGTTATTATGCGAAAACAAGTAATCTTAGGAACGAATTTTTGGAATCCGAATTATTGGAGATGTTTTTGAAGTATTAGTGATTGCAATTTTGTGTTCTGATAGACGTTATTAGTTTTGAATTGCTGAAGGTAATATTAAAAAAAATAAACAAAGGCCAAGTCTTAGCGCATACCGAACTCAACCCTACTTAGAACGAAAATGCCGGTACTGTGAAATACTCTAAGGAAAAGAAGAATCCAGTGGATGAAGTTAGTTTACAGATCACCACAATCAATGATAATAAGAATCACCATAATCATGCCAAGAAGTGATAATAATCAGAGTTTATTTGCAATCCTTTGAATAAGTCAAAAAAGCGACAATGACTTGGAAGTTATGAGAAAATGGCTTGAAATTGGAGTCAGACCTACTTGGTTAATAGAGGTAGCTGATATAAGTGGAAGCATAAAAGCCATTGGACTAAAACATGAATGTAGAGTATAAACAAAAGGTCAATCGGCCCTTTAATTATCTACCATTTAACATTGCAAATTGATTTGATTAATTGATTATCGACTAGAAAACTATATAAAATCCGCTGGACAACTAAACAAATGTCTTAAGACGATCATAGAACTTTATCAACGGACTTTCACAGCTGAAGCTGACCTGAACACGGACGGGTACATAAGCGAAATCTTTACTATTATCTGGGCAGAATAGGGGTAACCACACTGTGAAAAGTATCCCTTGAAGCACCTAAATGTGAACTTGTAATGTAACTTCACCGGTGCCTGAGGTGTACTTCGTCAAAAAGTGTTGTTTTGATTTTTGAACGTCACTATATACTTGCTAATTGAATTTTCATGAACTCCTCATTTTTAGACTTACCGTGGATAGATCTGCTGGAGTGATAGTTGTAGTAACTGAGGTAGTGGTTATTTCTTCTTCCTGTTGACTCTGTTTATCAATTATTTCATTCAATATCATTCCTAGTTCCCTGTCCTCATCCTGTGGCTAAAAATGGGAACAAATTTATGTAAATTTCTGTTTTGATCTAAGATGAATATATAACTTGAATAAACAGAGGCTAGACCGGCTTTTCTCGTGAATTAAGAAAATGGTACACTGTACTAACCTTTTTGAATAACTTATACATTATGTCACGGAATGGTAGTATTTGCAATGCGTCGTTGATGTTAACATTTCCGGAGGTTATCGGAATCTAGAACAAATAATAATGAAAAAATTGAATGAAAATAATAATACCAATCATTGATTGATTGAAACCCCTTTAATAATTTTTCCAAAAATATTCTGTTACCCTTACAACGTGAAACTATACTATGGGACAATATTCATTAACCAAAATAAATCAAGACCGTAAATAACAAAGATAGATGAGAAGAATATAGATTCATCAAAATGTAGGCATAAATAGACTGGAAAGTAACAAGACTAGAAAACGACATTGTATAATATACGACAAAATTACTGAATATTAAAGTTTATTTTAAAAATACCTATCTACTTGACAAAACAAATAAAGGAAAATGGCGGTAATGGCTGCCAAAAGAGTGATATAAAACACATTGACTAAATCCTTGGATCGTACTTTGGCTGTACATAACTGTGGTGAGCCCCATGATCATCTAGAGAGTCTTTTTAGCTTGGTGGCCAAAAACAGATCAAAGGAAAACCGTAGCTATCAAACCCTCAGAAGTTAGCATGTCTAAATCAATGGTTCATTAAAACTCAAAGTCCAAACCACAGAAAATTTAATTAAAGTCCCTCTAAGGACACTTATGATGCTACTAGTTTCGGTATTAATTATATTACCATCATCAGGCTACAATATAAAGAAATGGTACACTTAATACATGAAGATCTTACAAAATTCTGTTAAAATTACTTGAACAAGAGTAATACATATAAAATGAATGTGAAAGATGATATTATAATTAATAATAATACAAAATGAGAATATTACACTTGTTAATATTATAATTGAAAAACTGTTTGAATACAAATTTATGAAAATATTTCAAATTACAAGTTTGATAATATAAATTATATTAGTAGGTAGTCAAATTGAAATAAAATAAAAAATTTTGTTATCTGTATGAAACATATAATCCAAAGAACAATAGGTTGTTGCCAAAAACGTTGAAAAAAAATTTTAATATGTTAATTAAATATGTTAATATTTAATTTAATATGTTAATTAAATTTTCTGTGGTTTGGACTTGGAAGTTTTATTGAACCATTGGTTTGGATTTCATACAACCACATTTGAGATATGGATGAGCTCTTGGAGTTAGCATGTCTGTTTAAACGGATGCGATGAGAAGTAGCCGGTTTGCAGCAATGGAAAGCATACTCAATATACTCTTGCTCTGCATGTTGAGGAGTAAACTAGAATGGCTGCATATATGCTGGATTGCAATGGGAAACGGCACCAAGGAACACATTCCAGAATCTCTCTCTCTTCTTGAAATAAGAAGTGATAACATGTTGGCCACAATTAGCGACCACCAACCATAACATATCCATCTAAATGGGAATCAGCTGGAATCATGCAGTCAGAAAGGAACGTTGGTGTGATACGTTGACCTATCTAAAACTGATATTGGATATCGAATGGGGGGGTATAATAAAGCCCAAAAGATCCGTATACTGTCAGATAACAGGCAGCACTGAAATCTTTGGTATATCTCCGGATCAGATCTAGACTGGTTTCGGGTTGCATTAAAAAAAAAATCTTAACCCTGCAAACCAAAATACAGTAACACTGGCACAAAGATATGGTAATCAATGAAACGACAGACACTATAACAAAGCTAGGGTCTGAAACTGCATTTACTGGTGCTGTAACATCAAAAACAGCTGCACGTGGTTGTACATCTCGGTAGATTCAAAAGAAAACATCAGACATACTGAAGCCACGTTCCAAAAAAGGAACACAGCAAACTTCTGGTCAAAAAACCCTCGGATTCGGTGACTAACGGAATTTTAAGCCCCAACAAGAGCCAGATGAGAAAAAGGAATTAACCTATCTGTCGGCTATGCATGGAAGACGAGGACACAACCTCACACATTTTCTTCGAATGAAAAGCACTGTTTGATTGAAGCTATATACCACTAGGACTAGAACGCACAAGGAAGGAAATCTACGAGAAGAACCTAGTGAGATGACTTCCGAGCCTTATAAGAACTAGTGGTCACTTTACATAGATATACAACCAAGCGCACTAAAAGCCTGAAGGCTGTGTTGCCAAGAATTCGAAACCTCTCAGTGGTGGCGCCGAACTTATTAATCAAGAATATACCGGTTTTACGCACTAATTATGTTCGTTCCTGTAATACTTTTACCTCAAAATCAAAATAATTGAAGCACGTATTTATATAATCTTATTAATTTGAAGGGAAGCATCTTTAAGAACGCAGATTTGAGCTTTTAGTTGGCTCGAACACATACAAACAAACGGATTCCATCAGGAGTCGGTACAAAAGAACTATGCTCGGCGAACGTTGATCAGTTTTGAAACATATTAACTCAGGAGCGTTTAGTTTCATTCACCGGCAAAAATTGATGTATCACAAACGAACCAAGAGCCAAAAGGGTACAAAATGTGAAAATTGGAATAATAGTTGATAATTTACTATAAATTGTGAAGTTCCACACAATGAGGTTGAAGTCATTCCTGTTGTTGGTTCCATCGAGAATGGTACCAGTATTCGACAGTTTGCAAGGAAGTGTAAGATTAGCCCTCGCCAAAAATCAGTCCTATTTGGTGGTGGTTCGGGTACAATTAGTCTGTCTTTATGAAAGATTGGGTGTTTAGATAGTTCCAGGAAAACTAATGTTAAACGATAGATCGATGACATCCTGGAAGCTCATGTTATACCAGCTACTCATTGTATAGACCCAAATTTTGTTTCTATGTAACATAAATATCTTCATGCAACAAGGGATCCAATCCATATATTCGCCATCACCCCATCTTACTCCATTGAACACCTTTGAGATTTGTTGAATAGACATGTCGAAAGACGCTCACATCCAGTTCAGACCCTTCAGCTGTAATAGATGCTCTAATCGAAGAATGGAATAATGCACCTTGAGTAGATACCTGTATATTGGTACGAAGCATACCACAGAGATGTCAAGCAATAACTCATGCTGGGCTGGTGGTAGATAGACATTTCAGTAATTAAACAGATTTTCATAACAACTTCACGTCACGTTAGACAGAGGAAATGGTTGCGTCCTCCACTCATTTTATTGTAGTTTATTATTAAAAAGATCTAAATATGTGTTCCTCTAAATATGTTTAACAGTGGAATCTTGTACTGTCGTAGTAAATAAATACATTTTAAGAGGAATCTATCGGCAGCGATTTGACAAAATATCGAAGTATTTTTGGCAAAGAATTTTGAGGTAATGGATGTATTGAAAATTAAGGAAAAAATATATCATGTAGATTAATGTTGAACTTAAAGTTCTCATCGAATAAAAACTTTGAAATGCTAACCAAATTTTGTTGGAAAAAATACGAATCATGAGGTAATTACACATATCAAGCAAAGTATGAGCACTTGTAAAGAATTAAATATGGATTAAATGGAAAAACTAATTGATAAGAAGTCTAATTTGAAGCTTTATGAATACTATATAAAAATCTCAGAATCCTCAAATTACTTATGACCGTACAATTCCTTATTGAAATTCGGTTGCTACCACTAAAATAAATTCTATGACTGACATTGTCTCTCTGCTTCGGTAGTCGCGTGCCGTTCCATTGTTGATACAACGCTCGACGGTCTCGGCGGTCTCCCACTTCAGTACTGACGAAGCTTATAGAGTAGTACGTGAACCAAAATCTGCTTGGACCGCTTGGCTACCTACATGTTGCGGAGCTTTCATATTTCTAATAAAATTTTCGTTATGTGAACTTAAACGTGAGGACGTAGGGAAACAAAAAAATATACAAATCATAATTGTGCAAGGTCGAATTTGGTAGATGACCCTTAACAGTGGAATCTTGTACTGTCGTAGTAAATAAATACATTTTAAGTTACCTGGTTGGTTGGGTACTGTGCATTAAAAACTTTCACGGTGCGGTTAAATAAACTTTGAAGCTTTTTCAACTTCTCCGGGTTGTTTAATATATTTTGCAGTTGTTTATCAGGCTGATATCCAGCGGTTGTTGTCGTCGTTGTAGTTGTTATAGTTGTTACGGTTTCATTGTTATTCGCCTCCTGAAAAAATCACATACATCGTTAATTGAATCAGAATATTAAAATCACTTGAGTTTATTATAGCCTGTTCGGTCCCAAGAAAAACATCGTGTAAACAAAGGCCACACGTCCTTTTTGACAACGCGACGTAGCGAGGTTCACGGCCCTATCGATATTGAAAAATGGATTCAAATAGTACACCGTAACTGGTCTTAAGTGAGTTTAGGGGAATCACTCACTCATTTACCTAACCTAATACCATTCTAATACCATAACCATATCACAGTAATAGAAGTGTAGGTGTGAAAAAATATTATTTCTACGACCGTGCGTTTTAACCCATTTTCCGTCACGCATTTTAGTTTTGAAAGTATCAATTTCCCGCACTAGTAAAATTATGCAAATTTTGACCTTATTAAATAGTTTTTTACTTCGGAAGTTATAACAGGTAAATAAATATTTACGAAATATATCAAATAAAAATGGGTTAGTAAACTTTTTTGTTTATACGGTCGTAGAATAAATAATGTTCCTAACTCATGCGTAAAGTGTTATCCACTATTCAGTAATTAAGCCTTTTTGCGTTGTAACACAATATGTCGATCAAGGGTTACGTAACCAATGGATTTCAGTTGACATTTCAACTTTTCGTTTTCGTAATTGTCATTTACATTTAGTAATTTAGTTTCAGAGTCGTATTTAAATACCTTGGTATAAAGATAAAGTATTGGTCAATCCTTATTTTTATGGAAGTGAAAGCTGGATACTGTCAAAGAAATCTAAAAGTCGAATCCAAGCAATGAAAATGAAATATTTGGTGAGAATTAAGGGTATAACACGAAGAGATCGGATAAGAAACGAGGATGTGAGAAAGGAACTGGAAGTAGAACCAATACTCGGATTATCGGATAAAAAAAGCTTGTGGTTCGAACACTCAACAAGAATAAGCAACAAACCAGTCAGGGATATGTGGGTGGCCCGATAAATACTAAAAAGAATAAATGTGAAATGGGAAGAAGCAAAAAAGATGAAAAATAAATAGAAGGAAATAGACTAATTTCATCTACTAACAAAATATTTAGATATACTCGTAGATACCTACCCTTACACCTTCGGGTATAAAAAGGGTTTTTTTTATTATATGAGAGAAAAATAATTTGACTTCAAACTTTTTATAATAAATAAAGCTATTCCAGTTCAGTTTATTAGTTTTAATCTCCTCTATATAATGGGTAAGTTTCTAGGAATCATTTCTAGTTCGAGCAACTCTCGAAAGTCTTCATCATCTGTAAATTCTTGTAAATTAGCTCTCGCTTTCTCCAATTCCCCATTTTGTTCAAAATAATTCGCACTAACTACTACATTTATTTTTTTACTCCTTTGCTCTTCTTATGAAATATTAGTAACTTACTAACGATTTCAAGTTACCTTATAAAAGTTACATTTACTTTTCGCCAAATCAAAAAAGTAACGATATTACTGAAAAGTATCAGGTTTTCAGTTACTCTATTCGGTGAAAAGTTACTCTATTGGTGAAAAGAAAAGACATTGTATGATTTTATGCTCAAAAATCAAGAGAAGTCATTGAAGGTGAGTATTATTTTTGTAAAGCGAAGCCGGGGCAGGACGAAAGAGTACTCGTATATGTATATATTCCAAAAAAAAGAAATCTACTGGAGAAGTATTTAGGTCCATGAAAGCAATCTATATATACTGGGTGGTATTTTTTCCCTTAAATTATTACAGTTTGAAACAACTTGCTTCAATAGAATGTTGATAGTAAGATTGAAGGATCAACCGGAACACGATGCTTTAGTTGTGTCCTTTGATACCAACAATCCGGGTATAGCAAATGTTTCTACAAATATTACGGATATCCTGAATGTAACTCCGTCAACTTCACAAAACATCCCAGTTACAATAAGAAATATGTATTATTAGAAAGTAAATGAGTCGCCAAGACCAGTGGAAAATTTGTTCGACGTTCATTCCAAAAATACAAGGGAAATTTGAATTTCGGTAATTGCGCGTATTTCCAGGGATCTTTTGAATTGTCATTACAAGAATTTTAAGAAATAAATGTTAATGGCAAATTGGAAAAGTACTCTACCCTGTTTTACATTTTTTTGCCAATAATTTTGAACGCTTTTGGACATTGATTCACAAAAATTTCGATCTGAGTGCTTTTGGAGATGATTTGTATTTTATTCCGGTGTATGTTCAAAAAGGCGCCACAAACGCCAAAAGTACCAGCTGATGTATCCTTAATAGGTTGCTTTTTCAGAACTCAAATTTTTTTAGACATTTCCTACATGATTTTGAGTTGTCAGTGAAAATAAGTCTTATAAAAATACCCCAATTCTTATACTAAAGTTCATGTTCTGGATATTTCAATGAGAAAATAGGCGAGCTTCACTATTCTATAGGTTTGGCCCATGCGTCGTCCTTAAACAAACATCGAAATTGATACAAAATTATGATTTCTCACACCCGGCTTCAAATTTGTAGGAATTAATTTACAAAAACGTTAATGTTCTGTAAAAAAAAGTTGAAATTTTTGCCATTTAACACCCAGTATTTCTTTTTTTTATCACCATTCTATTGAAACAGGATGTTCAAAAATCACTTCTTCCATACAGTGATGGTGTAGGGTGTAACGGAAACTATTGTAGTAAAAAAACGTAGAATAAAGATTTACAAATATTGTCCAACTCACCTTTTTGTCACTTGTCATCGAATCCAAATTTTGTATATTCTCATTTCTGTTGTCTTGGGCAGGTGCTGATAACACGTTGACCATTTGGATGACCAAAAAAATAGCAACAAACTTTTTCAACATGTTCACTTCACTGAGTGGTAGAAATCACTGGAATGACGATACGAATTCTTGAAAGTCTTTTATATTTGGCAAAAGTTGCATTAGTTAATGTTATTTTCACGAGTTTCAAGAAATTTGGAATTATATTGATGAAAGTGTGATTGTAAAATCATTATCTCTCATTTAGGCGTAATGAATTTATTTCTTGTCTCAGGATTGTCCTGAAATAACTCATTTATACTAATGAATCACTTTATGTAAATGTACTACGCATTTTTGAAAAATTGAAATGAAAACTTCATAACACAATTTTTAATATTTTTTTTTATTGGTGAACCATTTTACCTATTTGAAGCACGCCTCAGCGTGTTTCAATCGAACTTTAAAAAACGCGCGTGTTTTAAGTTACCGTGGCAACATCAACAACTCGAGAAACGAAGTCTGACTGGAGTAGTTTGTAACGTCAAAACTTTTATTCGAACAATATTTAACAATGTCAAATTTATAAATTAAAATGGAAAGTGCCGTTGGTATTGTTTGAAATATTGATATTTCGATTTTTCAAATCTCAGGAAATGGTATTTAAATTAATACTATTGACATTCACAGAACTCAATAAGGTTGAACTTCCATCAAAATACAAATTAGTTTATGTTTTTCTCATTTCCATGACAACGCAAGGTATATATACATCATATACATCACGAATTCAACCATTTGACATTTAGCTCTTATTTCCATCTATGATTTCCATTTCTTGATGTTGTTGTAGTTATAGACCAGTATTCATAATTTCAAAGTGCACCAATAAAAAAAAATAGCGTGAAGTATTCGTGGATAACTGGTCTTTAAAACACTGGCTCTATTTCGAAATATCGCGCGTGTTTTAAAGACCTTAATATCCACTTATACTTTAATATACTTACTATTTTTTCAAAGCCTAGGCAGTAAAAGTGTTACATCTGAAAATCAGTTGAAAATAAATATGAAAAAATGTAATAAAAGCGAGAAAATAAAAAGATCAGGTGACTAGCACACCAAATTTTAAATTATAAAAAATTTTATCGATTTTTACTCTTCTACGAAAACTTTTTTACTTGGGAAAAATACATAAGCAAACCGATTGATAAAATGATGAGGACGAGTAATTTTATATGGATTGGTGTGAGTGTTTTTCCATTCAAATGAAAAAAATTAAGTGTGACATTTTTTTCTATAATATTTGGAGGACGAGTTCACAGGTCTAATAACACGAAAGAGCAAATTGTTTTTACGGTCATCCATCTTAGACTCTTCATGGACTCTTCCACTTTCCATGTTAAAACAACTGTTGCCAAATTTACAAATAGTATAAGTTTGACGAGAAAAATTAAATAAAAAATAAGAACAGTCTAGGGGAAGGCTGGATACGCGATATGGAATGGAATTTATTTCTTGTGGCGTTGCTTTCCATAAACTGCATTTATAATAATTTTTTTAATTATTCGACTTCATTGATATACATCTGAGATTTTTCTTGAAAACCTCATATATCGAACAAGTTTGTGGAAAACTGGATCATTCATTTCCAGATTTAACTTTTCACAAATGAGTGTGGTTCTGTTTTATGCCAGGAAAATAAACTAATTTATCGGCAGTCGCGGATTAGTTTGTTTGTTACTATTATTGAATTATTCTGTTGCCTTACATTTCTATTTAACTATTAGTACTAGTACCTATATTGAATACCTATCTTTACTTTCGAGGAGAAACAATACGCAAACAAGAAAGAACATAAAAACAGTTTCCTTATTCTTTTAATATAGAGTGTGTACACAAAGTAACGTAACTTGCTAATATTTCAATTTCCGTTAGGTTTCCAAAAAAACTATTGTAAACCTAACGGAAATCGAAATATTAGCAAGTTACGTTACTTTATGTACACACTGTATGTTCTAAAAACCAGATAATATACTTAAAAATGGGAAACTGACACATGGCGCCCTCTATTTGTACGAGTGGCGCCACCTCGAGAGTCTTGTCAGTAGCTCTAACACCTTTGAAATGGTAGTGATCTCCGCTGACAGCGGAACAAGAAGATTCCTGTAATTCTACAGTTTTTGGCGGCATATTCAAAATTACTGAAATTTTACTTTTATGGTAAAATGCCATCTATGGTCCATTTTTTGATATTTCATTTGAAGTTACCTAACATTAACAATTGAATAGTCAAATGCAATGTCAAAAATGGACAATATAATGCCTGAAGTGGAAAATATAAATTAATTAGCAAGTTTATATATTTTATTTAATACAAAAAATGACACAATTAATAAAACGTTTTTTTTAAATATTTTGATGAAAAACACGAAGAAAAATAAATGTTGGGCGTTCAACAACAATGCAATAAACTGGGTAGGTTTACTTAACTGAACGTTGTTCTTCATTGCTGGAAAGTTCAAAGTTGTAAGGAAGAATAACAGATAAAGAAAAACTACTAATATTTTGTCACTTTTTGGTTAATGAAACATGTTTTATTTTATAAAAATAAAGCTTACCAAGTACACCTGATATTACAGTCTTTGACCATACATTTTCTTGAAACTAAATAGATAATGTCTTAAGCCTTCAGAAAATATAGGGTTCCGTTACCCTATACCGAGTGGTTAAAAAGATATAGCCACTCTCACAGAAAAATCACTATCCAATTAAAAACATTTTATGAAATAACAAAAAACAAAAAAGTTTCAAACAATACGAGTGTTATGTTGAAGATTGGTTTAATTATTATTATTTAGAAAATTAAAATACACATAAATAAAAACGGAACTATTTCATAAAATGTTTAAATGGATAGCGATTTTTCTGTTATGTGTTTTTTAAAAAGGTCAGCATAACTCGGAACCCTCTGTATTTAGGTATAGGGAACCATTATAAAGGAGTATTATATTTTTTTGGGGCATTCAGAAAATGCAATAAAATATAGGGTGTTCCATAAGAAAAAATATAACTTTGATACGCCACACTTTATTGGAACTCCCTGTATATTCCAAAATATGTCCAAATTATAATTTAAGTTAGGTATATAGGTTGTGGTATAAAAGGATTTTTCAAAAAAATTATATTTTCTTTGATATTTGTTCGGTCTCGGACTTTTGACGAACTCTGTATGGTAGGTATAGTAACTAACAACTGTATGTGCTGGTTTTCTGTAAATTGAGTAAGTATTATTTATTAAAATTAACCAATTATAAAAAAAGGTACTCAAAACTGCTATTTATAGGTTACATATGAGACACTTACGTTTGCTATTAGATATCTCTCGTAAAATTGGACAAAATGATATAAGCATCGAGCCTATTCACTTTCCGAAATAGTTATAAAAAATAAAATGTATCAATTTGATAACATTAGAATGGATCAATATAATCAATATAATCTATTTGACATTTGGCAGGTTGTTTTTAAATGTAAAAGGGCATATTTCAATTGAAAACCTTTTTTAAATTCTTGATCCAAAGGTATATATTTTCACGCCAAGGCATATGAAGCTATTTTTATTTTATTTCGTATTAAACTTTTATAATAGTTTGAATATTAGATACATAATCGAGGCAAAACAGTTTAAATCAATTTTCTAGAGCTCGGTTACCGCGAAACTTAACATTATGTACAGCAATAATAGTATATTACGTAACGTGTGTGGTAAGGAGCATTTTACGCACGAATGGAAAAGTTACGTAATTCCGTGCGTAAAATGCTCTACAACACGAGTTACGTACTATACTTTACCTATGACCTACTTGTACTTGTATTTTTTATAAGAAGCATAAGAAATAACAGTTACATTATAAGAGGTGCTTGGTAAACTCCATCTCTATCATTATTAATATATTGTTGATAATCGAAACTCCATTTTTCAATTATAATCAATACCTACATATACATAGCCCTTTTGGCTTTTCATAGTTAAACGTGGCCATATCTAATGTTTTCAAATAGTAAATTTTGAATAAAATGGAGACGTCTATTGACAGTTGCTAGGATGTTGCTAGGGAAGCCGGGCGATTTACTTTACAGCTGTGCGTTTTTTTTACAGTGCGTAATAGACGTCATTACATTGATACCGACTGTGTGTTATTGACTGATTACAGGGGCGTCGTAGGTAAAGTTTTTTTATTTAAACAAAAATGGTAAACCGAAAACTCCAAATGAAAACGGCAAAATCACTATTAGACCGTTGATTTAGCAAAGGTCGTAGGACGATAATTTGTAAAGACAATATGGCAAAACGATTTGGCAACCCCTTAACCCACCATCATTAATGGCCGCCTCGATGAATAAGTAATTATAGAATATGAACATTACTTACAGATTGGCTCCGGTGTAATGCAATTTCACATCACTACATGATAATATTTAATATTTAGAAAAAATCCCCATGATTCGGGGGTTGAAATTCAACAGCTGAAGGCTGTGGAAGCGATATCAAAAGAAAGCACGACCATTTATGCTTGGCAAATGTTTACCAAAAAGTGTCGTTTTAACGTTGATTACTTACTTATCAATCAACGGTTTTACAGGCAATTTTAAAATTCCTGCGCACTTGCTTGAGACCACGCGACCAGACGCCATTCAAAAAGACAGATATATACGAGGTAAATCCGAATTATTAGAAATTATTTATTTTAAGAAATCTATTGTAGAAATTCAAATGGAATTTCTACACCATCATTTATTTCAATTTATTAATTATAAAAACATTAACCTATTAAGCATTATTTTAGGAACTATGAACCAAGATCAAAATAATAATAGAATAATATAATATTACAAAGTTGTTTAAATTTCACAATTAATTATACTTTCTGTTCAAAGTTTTTTCTTGAGTTCCACATTATAACTTGTCGAAAATCAGTATAATATTGACCAGTTATCGATTTCCCTTTTTGTATATAATAAAATATAATCATGAACGTCCATGAACTTATCAACTGAAAACAGGTATTTGTTATCCTCGGATCACGTTACTCGGATACATTCCATTGTTTCGACTGTATTTTCGTTTCTGGGGTGAATTAATGTACCCCAGTTTCATCTACTGTGACATATCGACGGAAGCATGGATTACGTTTGAAGATATCCAAACATTCGTTTGAATTTTTAATGCAAGCGAGCTTTTCATCAGCATTAAGCAATCGCGGCACCCACCTTGCACATACCTCTTTCATTTATGTAACCTTTCATGCAAAATAAGGCATACCCGCTCGGTTTGAATATTTATTTCATTAGCTATTTCACGTAGGTACTTTTATTCGGCGATCTCTAAGTACAAAGGTACGGATTTTATTAACCATTTCTAGGGTAGTTACAGTAAATGACGGTTCTGGTCGTCCAGCATCATCCGTGTTCATATGGTCGCTTTTGAAAGAAGAAAACCACTTACAAATCATTCCATAGAACGGAGCACATGTACATAACTTTGCCTCGGTTTCTTTCATTGTTTTATCACCTGTATTCTGATCATTATCAATGGAACCGTCTGTGAATGAGATAGATATTTATTTATAGCTAGATATCTGAGACACTAGGTGAGTGGAATACCTCTATAAGTGAGACAAATATGCATGTAACTTGATGTCTCACCAAGTTTCACAGTATACATATTACTCGGACGATTTCACGAATTACAAGATTTTCATCATTTCTGTCGTGACATTTGTTAATTACTGCTTCCATTTGATTCTTCCATATCTCCCACTTTAACGCTACGTTGCCATATATTAATACAACTGAAGTCAAACCAGTAGGGCACATATTTGATCTTCAAGTTATCAACAGTAGGTACCACCTGAACGAATGTATTAAAATAAACTTGTCTTCCTAAAGTTACGCTGAAATAATACGAAGAGGAACGGAATTCAAATGGAACACGGCTCCAGTGACATTTTACAACAGTCAATAAACATAAATAAATAAAACTGAAGGAATTTCAAAATTGTTTATTTGAAAATGCTACAGGAATGATGGTTTGTTACAAAATTAAACCATTAAGCAGCTTTTGGTGATAAGTTGGCTCTTCTGCTATATTCGTTGAGTTCATTTTGAGTAATATTGTAATCTAAAGCGTTACCATTTCCTAAAACCACTACACGCGCTACACCAGTAGGGACCTTTGCCATTCTTGAGTTTGAAGATTCTTCTCTGAATTTAAAAAAAAATGTATATTAATAAATACGACAAGACACTAACTCCCTTTTCTGCATTCAGTCAATTTAAACAATATTCACTTACCACACAATTGCTCAGAACATACACGACATCTATCAAACTCTCGATGCTCAATATATCAGTTTCTCTCATCTGGTTTCCATCTCACATCGAAATTGCTGGTAACGGAACTGCTGACCTCCACGCGAAAGAAGTTGACTCTTATATCAACCCAAAATACATTGTCCAACTCGCAATCGACTTCAAGTCCCACTTCAAAAACCTTATGCAAGAATCTTGGCGATACTCATGGCGCAATAGCATGATATCCATTCATCTACTTCTCTCCCTCTCTCTCTCTCTCTCTCTCTCTCTCTCTCTCTCTCTCTCTCTCTCTCTCTGACTGGCTGAAAACAATTTTCCGCTACATATTAACGATTTGACCCAAAGCCTGATGTCAAGGAAATGCGCCACTGCTCCAAAGTGATCAAGAAAGTCCTACAGTTTCTGAAAGCTACTAATATCTACAATAAAATTTAATTTAAAAATAGTAATAGCTGTTATTTAACTCATAAAACTCATGAATATTTGTAACTATCCTTTTCTGTGTCAATTACCAACTGTCGAGGCGCGTTAAGCTAAAATGAATAAAAAATTAAGAACTTTCGACAAA